>CAACVS010000001.1:664817-679566 GCA_900660405.1 Pseudo-nitzschia multistriata | reverse complement strand
GTGTAGGCCTACTTACTAGATCCTAGTATTATCCACATTCTTCAATTGGTAGCAAAACAGTCTTGCAGGTGCCTAAAAAGGATTCAGTGATCTAAAAAAGAGGAAGAAGAGGACACCTCCCCTGCTAATGTTCAGACTGTTAAGCAAAGCATTGAGGACTTTAAATTGAAGCAAAAAATACAGTACTCATTTCTACGCTGGTAACATTCGKAGTGTTAAATTRCTAACATTSCCAATGCTCAATTAACGTAGTTTCAATTGTTATTTTACGCGTAGTATGACCGCTGACTTCCGATATGTATCGRTACGTACCGTACGTACACTCTTTTCAGTACCGTGCGGGAATAAAAAGTGCCTGCCGGCTTTTGCGTTGGTATCGTTGAAGACGAGCATACTGTATTTCCCCGCGATGCTCGCTCTCAGGTTGAAAGAAACTTACATCTCTTTAGCACGGTTTTGTGAGGCACATTCAAAAATGCAAAATGCAGTCGTGCAACCTAACAAAATTGCTGTCGCTGACCTTATGTAAAATTAGTGAGTAAGTCACGCCACACGCTGAATTTTCAGTCCATGTTTATGTGAGTTCATCATACTGATTTTGTTCCTTGTTTTGAATGCGGCGGCGAACCTGCCTAGTAGAGAAAAAAAAAGCTCTGTGCGTACCCCGCGTACGGCACTAAGTGAAAATGTGATTATTTCAAAAAAAGAAATCCGTCATACCGTACATTCACATCTTGTACCGGTCAAACGCCTCAGCAATTCTAAACACGCCGACTACACCATCGGAACATTAATGGACAATCAGTTGAAAATACACAGCGGGACCTCTTGCTTAAATTTCCTACCATGATATCCAGTCTGTGTGMACGATCATTAGCATTAGCATGGATTACCTACACTTTCTCGGTGATGTCGACGTCGGCAGCAAGTACGACTATGCCTGAGGTAGACCGTCAATTGAATGGTATCCCCGTGAAAAGACCGAGGATTCATGGAGGATGGGACACCGTTGAAGATCGTTATTCRTATGCACAGGTCAGCTTGCAATGGGGGGRAAAGGGACACCAATGTGGGGGTAGCCTGGTCGCTCCAGACATGGTTTTGACTGCGGCGCATTGCATCGGATCCTTTAATAAAATTGAGATTGGGAAGTACATGAAAAATGACATTTTGGACGAGTCAGAGACATTTGTATCATTTTCAGAAACAATGCATCCCGACTACGACGAAGAAACAACTCGTTTTGATGTCATGGTGTTGAAATTGAACGAAACATCAAAAATGGGCAAACCTGTTGAAATCAATAGAAACGACTACGTACCATCGGATGGAACCATACTCACGGTGGTCGGTATGGGATACAACGGTGACTGGGAACTTCCCCAAGCAGTGCAGGAAACTACTGTAGAATACGATGTGAATAGCGAATGCAGTGAGATTATCGACGAACACGGAATAACATTGGACGGAGATCTCTACCCCGATATGTTATGTGCTGGTTCGSCTGGGAAGGACTCATGTTACGGGGACAGTGGGTCCCCTTTGATTCTCAAAGGAGTAACCGAAGAGTACGATAGACAGATCGGACTCGTGAGGTAAGTGTATCAACTCATACTCGTATTTTATGACTTGCAGTAAGGTACCAATGTCTCTGCCTTTAACTCCCAACTGGAGACCTTTGCCACCCAGGTCTCTACTAACCAATGCGAGGTTTTCCTTTGATTTCGACGGGAACAAAGCTGGGGCTAYGAATGTGCTGGGACATTGCCAGGCGTTTATAGTCGATTGAGTTACTGGCGTGTCTATGAATTTATTGAAGAACATGTTTGCTTGCATTCAGTCGAACCTCCTAGTTACATGCACTGTGGTAAGGATAAAATACATGGCGTTGCCTTGTATTGAATGATGTTTGAATCGAATTACGAAGTGCAACGAAATGTACTTTCCCATCATCCTATTTCGACAGGCCACGTTTTTCACGTTCTCACTTTTGATCTCGTCTGTATGATGTACGTAAAGACAAATGGTCCATGGCCCCTACAATAACGCCTTCGGCAGAACCGACTGAAACTCCGTCAGCAACTCCGTCTGCGACCCCGACATTATCTATTGAGCCAACACAAACCATGCAACCGACAGCACAACCGACAACAACAAATCCTCCCGTCAGCCAAGGTCCAACGTTAGAGAGGTTTAGACAGGCTTCGAACGGCAGTATGAAATCGAGAATATCTGAACCATCGGCAGCTTTTTCTGTCGTGCYGCCATTCCACCGAAACGCTGTCATTTCAAYATTATTGAGCACAACTTTGGCCCTTCTCCTACTTTGATACCACAGGACGTATCCTCTATCTCCAAATGCCTGTATATCATCTTGTCAGCTCAAGCTCGCACACGCTACAAGGTACGCATCCAATTTGCAACTGCATAGATACTGCACTAGAACTTATCAAATAATATTGTATGGAATTACAAAACACATAGATAAATAAATCAATGAAGCGATCACACTAAAGCTGGATTCGTCTTTTTACTGTTTGCGTTCGCCGCATCCACGCGCTTCCTTTTTCCCTTCGAAGATGTGGTTGTCGACTTTTTTGATGCGGTTTCTCTGATGGGACCAGAGAAACCGCCGTATATCCAACGACTCTTGACATACACATCATTTGCCATGGTTCCACTCTGTCTTACTCTTAGACCACAATATGGATTAGGGCTGAAAAACGAGCTGGTGTCATAATCGAAGCTATCATCTTCGCCTGTTCCCTCCATTTCGTTTGCAGCGTCCTCGGTATTTTCGAGAATGAACTTCAAAGTTGGCGGAATGTCCTCAAAAAACTTTTTGTCAAATAAGAATTGGACATCTGCCACGGCCTCCATTTCGGTATTTGTAGTGACAAGAAAGGGAAATCGATTTTCCTTCATGCAAGACAAGAGAGTCTTCTCCCATTCATAATCTGGGCACGTAAATCCGGGATTGAAAAATACAAGGATGTCTGGAGAGCTCTGTTGTTTATTTGTAGACCTTCCATCGTAATCGGCATTGGAAGTGGTGACTCGTAGTTTGGTCGATGATTGTTTTGCTTGTACGGGTGGTATATCAAGGGTTTCGTTGATATTTGTTTTAGGGCATTGAGGGCCAAAGAATTGCAGAAGAATTGATTTCATTTTGTACTGTTCGGCAACCTCAGCCAATGCATCTGCGTAGCAACTGAAGACATTGCGTTCCTGCTCTTTACTAGGATGGCCTTCCCATAACTCAGAATCTGTCGAAGCACCAATTACATGAATCGTCAAGGTTGATCCCACAGATTTCTGTAGTGCATCCTGGTAGCACGGGCCTTCTATAAGGACGTTAGCCAGGGTCGCCGGGTAWGATTCAAATTCACTAGCGACTCGATCGGTAGCAGCAGTTCGTCTATCATCGGAAAAAGAAGAAAGTTCCTTTTTGTCGCCAGCTTCAACCACTTCGTCGTCGTTGCAGAGACCAAGAAGAGCGCAGATTATAGATGAGTGCCCCAGAGCTCGCTCTCCGCCTTCGCTGTTATCGTCACTGTATATTCCACTTGGGGCGGAATCTTTGTCGCGGCAAGCTTTCGAACAGTATTTCACCCGATGGCAGCTCGAGCAGTCAATTTTTGGAGATGCTTTTCCGCAAGCACAGCAAGAATCAAACCCAAGTTTCAAGTCGAAATTGGGGTCGTTTCCAAAGAGCGTCTGGATTCTGGTTTGYTGTTCTGGGAGATTTTCCAGGTTCAACGATGCTAACAAGTCCATGGTGATGGGATAAAGTCAGGGGGTTGTATTCAAGCGTAGCGGCCTTTCTAAACTATGAAGAYAATAATTCGAGATGAATTGTTTCAGATTTTTCAGTTTTCAGTGTCACATTTCTCGAGTGGATTTCGAAGTGCTCGCAAGTACGAGTAAAGTACTCACGGGACGTAATGGCACGTATGGCGCTGTACGAAAAGGCATGAAAACAGAAGAGAAAATAATGGTTGGTCTGCAATTTTTACCCGTTAGTCAGGAACAAAGTCGATTTCAATTTTTTTCAGAAAAAATTAATTCCCGAATAMTAGTGGAACCCAATACAGCATAAAAAGCTTCTTGTTCCTCTAGCAATCAACATGCAACCTAATGCTAGCATTCATTTGTCTGTTGAGTGAGACATAGTCAGCACACCAAGGAGAATCACAATTTGCCTGGTTGATTTGAACAACTATTTGATACACATCAACCAAGAGGTCAATGGTTTGAAGAAGAAGAACACCAAGAAGTTCGTCAGGAGGAGCATTTCCCCCCCCCCTGCTTGTGCCCCCTCCCCCCTTAAGGATGGGATGTCAGCCTGTCCTTTTTGAACTTCTTGAAGCAGAGAGTCATGATTTAGCTCAGATCCATAMTTTGCATTGGTGGCTTTCACAATCACAACAGGGCTCTTATTGCCATTGGCATCTCCCACTATGCTATCCCTGTACTAGTAAGAAAGAGTACTACTACTACTAGTGGCTTTGATGTGAACATCCACCAGAGAATTCTGGAACTTGATCTTCTTGTTCACATAGTTCAACACTTGGGTGTTTTTAGCAATCTATGTACTAGTAGCATCACRCTCACTCTTGAGTTTTTCCTTCTTCTTTCCAGAATCAGCACTACTAGTTGGTGTTGTAGCTAATGGCTCCAAAACAGTTACACCAGGTGTAACTCTTTGAGGAGCAACACAGTTGGAAGAAACAGACAGAGTGCRAAGGGTGACTACTAGTAGTTTGATAGCCTCATCAGCAGCTGCTKTTGTCTTCTTGGCTTCAGTAGCCTTCTTCTCCTTCAGCTTGTTGTTTATCAGGAGGCAAGAACATWYTTCTATTAGTACCCACCAGCAGAGAAATACCACTCTGATGGGGTTGMAACTTTTCTAAAKTGATAGCCTTTGTTACTTCTTGTGCAACAGTACAAGCTCATAATCTCACCACCTCAAGCTCTGGTTCCCCTTGAGTCCTAACAAGAGAAGGAAGCAGTAATATTATTTGTAGTACAATGTCCTCACTAATACTACTAGTAGTAGTGTTCCTTTGACAATAATGCCATTGGGAACCCCAGGGAAACTCCAGTGGCAGAGGTCTGGTCTATCAACGCCAGAGCTGGGCTACTACTCTAGTTTGAGGGTTGATTTTCTACTATGTACTAGTTATACTATTCTGGTTGTACTGGTAATTCTGATAGAACCACATGTAGCGTAGTACTAGTCAATGGATGGTTTATCTAGACTTAAACTTTTTCCCACTTACACTAGTACTAATACCACAACAACAACAACAACAACAACAACAACAACAACAACAACAACAACAACAACAACAACAACAACAACAACAACAACAACAACAACAACAAATGCTTTGCTGTGTGTACAAGCCTTAACAAGAATAGGTTTTGCTTTGTGTGTACTCACCTTAATTATGACCCCACACATGTGCATGAAGTCATCTCAAAAAAGAAATTCATTGTTTCTTCTTCTGTTAAATTTGGTTATTTCTTTCTCATTCCATCCTAATGGATTTATTCTAGGATCCATTAATCTTTGTTTTTTGTATCTTCTTGATCCTCCAATTTTACTCAGGGAGAGAGTTTCCTTCTGGAAACTTTGGAACCCTACCAACACAGCAAATATTAGTGTATGTGATAGTATTCTTCTTTCTTCTGGACTCTTCTAGAGGCCCAGGAGTTGGTGGTTTAAATCCAGAGGTTCTTTGGGGACCCTCATGTTTCAACTACTTTTTCATCCACAACAAGTTATTGAGGACAATTGAGGATCAAACTAGTGTGTGACTTCTTACCTAGTGATACATCAGTATGTAGCCCTGAAAGGTAGATGTCACTTCATCCCTTAGMTTAGTCTTGTAGCAAAAATAACTCAACAACACTTATTACTGGTCTAATATTCTTAATTGTAGTGAAAAATTCCCTKTTGAACAAATTATCTGTTTGTACGGCGGACCCATCCCARTTCAGGAATTATCTCTATCATTGTCATGATCCACTGACTGCTGTTTGAGAGTATTCTCCAAGACAGAAAAGATTGCCATTKTCAAGAAGTCKAATAGTAAAGAGCCATATGCCCTCCTCTTTGATGACATTGGATTTCCTACACTAGTCCAGACAACTTGGTCTAAGTTTCAGAAGATTTGGATTCTTTCAATCCAATTGAAATAACTGGTATGAGGGTCAACCRGGCTGAAGCTGTAATTGACACCATATTGATAGCACCTGCTGGGAAGGAATGTGCTTCTGCAAACTAGTAGTACTTCTTACTACTACTAGTACTAGAGTGGGACCCATCAGAGTGATTCAACCTCTATTYGTGGAGCACAAGACCTCAAATGTARAWTGTTTAATGTTCATCTTGTCAAGGATCAATCTCACACTCTGTGTGGCATAATTCTTAACACAAACATTCCTGCCTTCAATCACATAACAATACTCTGCATATGATAGTGTCATATTCATATAATGCAAATTGTTCACAGAACTACTACTMCTAGTAAATTATAAGGTATCCTTAATCTTTTTCGAGTTTATCTTGATGTATTCTTTTTGTAAGCATGAGTGATGTCATTCTATTAGTTACTGGTTTCTTTCATAAACTGCTACCACTCTGAGCAATATTGTACAACTTCTCAATCCATGTACTAACTAAGATTGTTCCTCCAGTACTGTACCATCATCAGAAGAATATCTACAGTGCGTATCTTTCCTAGGTGATTTGTTCCTACAAAGCAGGTAACAAGAGCACTGCACTCACAAGTGAGGTCAACATTCTCTTTGGGTTAATCTCGAGGATATCTTCCTTACTACCTTGAGCAATGGTTCCCATCCCTCTTTGTCATTTTCGCTCGGCAATTCTCTAGAATAAAAGCCAACTTCTTTTCCTCTAGGCCATTCCGCCATCATGAGGCTTTTCACCTCGTGGTCGGTCATGTGTGGATTTTCCAAAAGGGCTTCTCGGGTAGCAAAGAGTGCTGTCGATTCCATGAATTCAACGTAGTGAAAACTAACTGTGTCCTGCGCACAGCAATCTTTTCCTGACAAAAGTGTATTGTAGGATGCTGGAAAACCCATGAAATTTTTGTCCATGTCCTGTCAAGCGTTGTGCATATGCACTGYATGAGCATCACCAGCCATTATTTCAAACAGACAAATCAAATCAAACAAACCGACTCACCTTGTGTTTGTTTATGTACCAACCGTCCACTTTCCCAGACACCGCCCGGGTGAGTGGAAACGCATGAAATCGGTGATATTTTTTGTCTTGACGTGTATCAAACGCAGTTATCCCTAAGTCTTCCTTCAGGCATTGCGCTGTCAACAAGCCGGGGTTTCCTTGTATCCATTTGCTGGCATCCCTTCCCGTACACTTTCCATGGTTCCATTGATCGACCAGCCTTCTCATAGTTTCTCGCGATAGAATGTAGCCTGCTGCGCCGGAATTGAATGCGTTGTTTCCATCGTGTAGCGCATGTCCGTGATACATATCCTCTGTAGGCTTTTTATGTTCTAGGTAGTTGCAGAGGTGTTCTGGGATCACGTAGGTGTGATCGTTTACAAAAAAGGCAAAATCTGGATTGACCTTTTCAAAAACGGTTTGTACGGTATGGATCAATCTTGGGACGCCGTCTTCGGCTCCGATCCCATCTGGGACAAGCATGAGTTGCGGGTAGGAATAAGGATCTTCTGGGGTACGACTTTCGGATATGACCGCGTGGGATGCAACGGGAAATTCCTCGATGTCGTGAACAACATAAATAGCACGAGCTGAAGCCCCCCAAGTTTCTTGTATGGATTTAAGGCGCTTTGTTCTTCCCTTAGGATTCACAACACTAGGCATCACGACAGTTACGGTCCTGGGGTGCCCAGTGTAAAAGTGGTGACGGAATCCAACCCTCCCCTTGAGTGCCGCACCGTGCCCAAGAGGATCGCGCATGATATGAAGAACGACCTGCCAGTATTTGAAAAGAAAGCGTTCAGATCCACCAGGATGCAATTTTTGATAAGGGAATGTAGGAAAATCTGGCATGCGAAGGAACCTAAGAATGAAACTTAGCCTATACGATTAARTCGGACCTCACCTTCCGATGCTGATGATGCAAGATCAAATATCCAAAAAGCAATCCAAAAATGAGGAATCCGGCGATAGCTTCGATCGCACAGCCAACTTCACTTCGAACAAAGCGTCGAAAGAAACTAGTTTGTCCGTGAATCTTGTTCTCGCTACCGTTCCCATCCCCATTCGAAGGAGAGCTTGGTACCTCGGGATCAGCATCCTCTTCGAGATTTGATGGTTTCTTTCTAACGTGAAGGCCGGTACTCATTTTTCACTATCAAAACCCAGTGGATGCCTCAGTGGGAATCCTTGCGACTATGCTATCTTTTTCCCCTCTTTTGCAGTAAAGCTGTGTTCTTGGCCTTATCTGCTGTGATTCAAAGAGATATCTTTGACATAGCAAATACTATCAACTCTGATTCCAAACACACGAAATGCTGCAGCTGGTGCTGGTGCTGGTGCCAACAACCAACAACCAACAACCGACAAGCAGACTTGTAGATTTGTTCGTTAAGAGTCCCACCCTGGGTATGGTACGAGTACTACGATACGATTAGTACAACCATACAGTAATAGCTAAGAGCATTTGTTGTACTTTACCTTTTCTCGTAAACATTCAGTAATGTACGTACGTATGATACGGTAGGCAAGATCTTCACTTCGTACCTCGTACGAGGTACGAAGCAGGGGTCTAAATTATGACCTCTGGTACGAAGTACTGTACGAAGCAGGGGTCATAATTTAGAGGGGCGCGCTTTTTCTCGTGCAGGATCAGAATTTCATTATTCCATGTGTTCCATGTGTGTCCGAAATTGGAAAATGTCGCCCCTGGTACGAAGTAGAATTATGTAATCCGTAATATACTTCCGAGTACACTGTACGAGTACTACYCGTAATGGGCAGGGGGTGACTATCGGTCTATCGGTACGTACCGGTACTAGTACCGGTACGTACCTACGTACCTGTGCCGATAAAAATACGGTATGATCTTGTTGCCGTCGATACGGTCGGTATCTTGAAAGGACAAATTTAGTTTTCACCCGATACGGAAGTAAAATTACAAGTACGGGTAGTACTTAGCAACGATTGAGCAACGATCACCAGTCGAAAGGGAATGAGATGACTGGAATAGTGATAGATTCAATTCATACAGTACGACCAACAGAAAATACTACTGTACTTCGTAACAACTTGTAGCCTAGATGMCATAGACTATGAACAGAAATTTCGTATCTTATGATACTGTATTGTAATATCAGCGAAACTGTCGTACAGATAGTCCAATTTGAATAATTAGATTTCTACTATTGACAATCATAAATATTACAGCGAACTTGCCATTCGTATGAATACATGAAATTCAGTTACTATATTCGGTGACTCGAATAATTGTTTCTGCTTATTTCACTTTGCGCTCGGTCGCTCTCTGGCAATGTAGAACCTCCGGGATCGCAYATTGTTTCTTCCGTAAACTGTTCGTAGCATGCTCCRATGGCTGCTCCCATATCTTCCTTTTCATTAACAGTAAAAGGAATGCACCCTTTGTCATTATTCTTTGCATGCAATACAGCCTCACCATAGTCTCCGACRAAAAATAATATACACAAACTCGTCAAAAAATATAAGCTTAATGTCGCAAGTCCTATTTGCAGCGAAAATCCTGTTTCGTTCATCGCAGAGAAGATCAAGGGTGGCAACCACGATAGGATCTGACAGCAACATATATACGTTCCCATGAGCTCTGCTTCCTGTCCACGCGGAATAATGGTTACATAAAGGGTCTTTTCGGTCGGATATACCCAGCCTATCGAAAGTCCCCATACCACAGCAAACAGGTACGCTCTGGCGTGCTGATCCGGTTTGTATAACAGCAGGGAAGCAAAGACAATACTGCAAATCCAGAAAAYAAGATTCAGTTGAAGGCTTCTGATTGGATTGAAAGTCGCCGAAAGGTATGCTGCAATCCTTGCACCAGGTACTCCGAAAATCAAAAGGATCAATATCGCGATTCCATTTTCTTTTGCACTGAATCCGAGCATTTCTGTCATATAAGTAATTGCTATCGTTGTAAATGCTGTTGTTGCAGCTTCTGTGAAGGCGACTGAGACTAGAAACCATTTGATGGCGGAGTGATGTAACAATATCGTTTGCGCTGTTTTGTAAATCTTCCGAAAGCCCGCAGATACCAATGATTCATTTGATGGAACTTGCTGCGAAGCCGGCCGAGGTTGAAATAACACTGTCCATGCGTAGCCAAATAATACAAAGCACACACTGAAAACTAAAGATTGCGAAAGCAGCGTTGCGCTGAATCTATCGTCGCGATTCACCGTGGAAAGTATTCCTATCATAATAAGGAGAAATGCGACACTCCCCAAGTATTGAGCGGCCGTAAACCGTGTTGTATATTCCGTGAGTTTCTCATGATCGGAAGTGAGCTCTGGCAGATAAGCATAAACCGCACACAGGTGTACAGTATAAGAAAAGGCAACGACGATCTGCAATATCGCTGCTATAAACCAATAATCCTCCATTATCAGCATTTGTAAAAGTATCGTAACAGCCATGAAGCCAGCAGAAAGACTCCCGACTGCTCTTCGATAATTTGTGTGGTCAATAACCGCTCCAATCAACGGCATCACAAAGGCACTCAACAACCCTACTAACATTACAATGTTTGTTAGAATCGAAGACGGGCGCATCCCATATATTCTTCCTGTACATTCTTCATCCGGATCGATACAACCTGCTGCTTCTTTAGCTAATCGTAGTAGATCAGAGCTGACAAAAACCGCAGTCCCCATTACGGTCACTCCCCGAGCGCAGGAATCGAATGTCCACCCAAGAACTTCTTGCTTTTCCTTCCGAATTTCTGCCGTATCTTCCGGGCAACGACAGATATCTTCGCTTCTACTTCCCTCGTCATGGGTTCCATTGCGAAACTCCCAATCGCCTTTTCCTGACATTGGAGCAGAAAAATACAGACTACTCACCCAGCAGGGTGCATCAAATACCGAGGTCCATGTTGCCTCTGTGTCTGTTATAGCCAGAGGTGCATTTTCGCATTTTCCYTGTTTCATACTTTAGCTTKTTGTAGGTACGAGATCGCAGCGAAAACAGATTCTTCTTTCTTGATTGGTCAATCGTTCAGTAAGTCAGGCCATCGGTAGCAGATCACATAGCAARAGCCAACATGAAACTGTTATTTCTCATTTTGATTTTGCTTCCGAGTATGAACATAGATAAACAACGATAGAGTCATTTTGTTCCTCCATGGCTGCTACTGTTTACGATGGTTGAGAATAATAATGATATTACAGTACATATTACAGTACTAGATAGTCTATTACAGTCGTTCGTATTGTGAAGTACAAGTACTGTAGTTCCGTGTTTTCTACTACAGTATTTCTACTATCGGTACGTACGTACTGTAACGCTTCAACGGATGCATTTGGCAGGGGTCAAGACTGAGGGAAAACTCACTGGAAATATTACCAAGTCAGCGGACAAATGAAACAGAAATGGAACATTTGCGTGGTGGTGATGGTGCACATGCTGTTAGATTTTCTTCACAGCTCCATGATGCTATTCACACAGGAAAAAAATATATATCTCCTGAAGAAACTATTGTACAGATTATCTTTGATGAGATCAAGGTAAAATGTGGAGTTGCATATAATCCTTCAACTGGCAAAGAAGCAGGGTTCACTGCAAGTAGAAACGGAAGAACCATGTGTTTTGCAGAGGAGATACTATCTTTAGCCAAAGATAGCCTAAATGCAAGTTCAGATGGACAAGAAGAAGAAAGTACATACAACGCCATGAACAATGTAGATCCGTATTTTGTACCAGCCCAATATGCCAATGTCTTTAAGCTAAGAACATGTAAGAACATAACATGGACCGTTGCATACTTTTACAATAGTGGTGGGCTAGATGGTGATGATGTTGTGAAGCAATTGTTGCATGTCATTACTGCTGTGGAATTTGTTGGTTTTAAAGTCAAGCTTCAAATGTGTGATGCAGGTGGCGGCAATATAAGTGCACTAGCACTGCTTACTTCAGGCAAATCAAACAATATCACTGTGGTAAAACCAGATATGGAATGTGTCAGATATAGAAACCCAATATTTCCTTCAAGATATATCTGGACTTCATTGTGTTCTGTTCATTGTTTGAAGCGTGCAAAAAACATGCTGGCATATAGAGTGTTGGCAAATAAAGGGAAATACATATCCTGGCAAGTTATGAGAAACTTGTACCACCATTTGAAGGACAACTATGAAAATTCAATGAATGTTATTGAGGTTCGTGGCATAAGAAGGAGTGTTGCGTACCCAGACCAATTCACACAGCAGAATGTAAATGATGCTAAGAAAGCTTTTGAAGAAGAAACACTTGCTTATCTTTGTCAATGGTTGGCAAACAAAATTGATTGCGATGCAGATTTCTTTCAGGATATAATGAATAAATATGCAGATAGGGTTGGATGCAGTGGTGAAATTCTGGAAGAAAAAGTGGAGTTATTGAAAGTCAAAATATCTACTCTACCCAATGGCCACAGGATGAAAAGCTGTTCTGAGAATGAACTAGCTTTCATTGAAATGTCTGTAATCATACACAATATCTTCATTGTTCGTTTTCTGAACAGAAATGCAAGGCTTGTTTCTACTCCTGAATCAAGAAAACGTGACAGTTTAGGTGGTAGAACTATTCTGTCACTTAATATCAGTAAGGAAATCCAAAGAATGGAAAAGTTTACAGCATATTTTGATGAGTGGAGAGCTTGGAGCAAAACCCAAAAAGACAATATTGAAGACAAATGGGGAGTCAAGAGATGGTCTCAACTGTGTATTTCACCCATCACACTTAGAAATATGAAAATCTCAATCTTCTCCTTCTTATATTATGCAAAGGAGATACTTGATGACCAATCAGGACTACAATTTGTTCCTTTTCTTCACAACAATTCAAGTAGTTTAGAATCAACATTCTCTTGCTTTCGTGCAACAGGTAGGGATACGTCTCTGCTTCTGGAGAAGGGGATTATTGGAATGAATGTGAAAGCAGCTGTTAGGCAATCAATAACATCAAAGTCATACTCTGCAGATCTCAGTGCACCACAGGAAAACAAAGATTTATATTCCTCTGAGTTTGATCTGACAGCTGGTCCAAGGATGAGAGCTAAGTGGGTGAAAGATTTGGTAAAAGTAAGGAGTGAGCAGTCTGATCACTCTAATGCAAATAACACCAGTATCTCAATGTTTCCACCTAACACAGTAAGCAGAACTGAAAAAACAATACCATGGTTAAATATTATTGGTGACAGGGAGGGAAGTCCAAGTTATTCTGAGATGCTATTGAAAAATCCTACTTTCCTTGATTATGCAGAGGCATCATTGCTTACAGAAGGAACCAAAAAGTGGTTTGAACATATAATTCTTGGTCAAGTTGATGGTATGTTTGACAATTTGTGTCAACAGGTGAATTTGAGGCTTCTGAACTTTCTTATGAAGACAGCAGAGGAATTGAAAGAGAAAAGAGAGAAAAAATCACGAAGAGAAAGTGGCATTTCATTTCACATGAAGGTTGTCAATATGTTACAGACTAAAGACATTGATGGGATAGTTCCAATAAACACAACTGACGAAGAAAGAATGGGGATCGTTTCAGTGATACTGGTTCTTGTTGAAGAACTTGAGAAGAAACAGAGACTTGGACTGATCAAATATGCAGAAGATAAGAAGGACAAAGGTCAAGAAGAAGAAGGACAGGAAAGTCATACCCGGGATGTTAACAAAATTGTTGGTTGGGCAATTTTTAGTTTAAGATTGAAAAAAATCCTGATGATTAGATCAGCTGCTGGGCATGAGGATGAAGGCAATGAGAAGGCAATTCAGTTGCAAGAAGAAATTGATTTCCTCTCAAACATGAGATTTTATGCTGAGGATGCAGTATTATCAAAAACATATATGGACAAGTGCTATGACACTTTCCTTCGGTCTGCAAATAGAGGACGACTTACTTTAGTGAATGAGGATTACTTTGATTTTGGAATACTACTCATGAGAAAAGTTTCAACTGCTTTGACTGTTGACAAATTACAGAATGATCCAAATGCAACAGAGAAGGCAAAGAGTATGATAATAAATGATTCAGAGATACTAGAATCATTCCTCACTAGTAGTGAACAGAATACTTCAATCCAGGAAGGTAACAAGAAGAAGATATTTCATGAATTGGTGGAGAAGGTGGTAAATGCTAGATTCAGTGAGGAGTTCAGAGGATACAGAGAGAAGTTTACAGTCAGAGGTAGTGAAAATAAGGAAACCAATCTAGTTTTACGTGGAGAATTAGATGTCATTGGTTCAAGAAAAAGTAGCAGCAGGAAGAGCGGTGGTGTGAAAAAGGAAAAAGATACTTAACATATTAGTAGTAGTGGCGTAGTAGTACTAGTAACAAGAAAGAAACAAAATAAATAATAACATACTGTTAAGCATTAATTAAATTATTTTTGCTTCTAGATCTCAATATCCAGGTTCCTCTGTCTATCACATCTGTTACTACTACTGGTACTACTGGTGGCACTAAGGTGAAACAGATCATAGTAGTAGTAGTAGTAGTAGTGCTAGTAGTGCTAGTAGTGCTAGTAGT
>CAACVS010000001.1:654198-664316 GCA_900660405.1 Pseudo-nitzschia multistriata | reverse complement strand
ACCATTTGGAAGAGGCAATTATGAAGTTGCTCGCCTCATGCAATTCTGTTCGTGCCAAGAGGTTCAGATTCAAAAAATATATTCGTGCCAACAAGGATGATGTACGACTGACCACTGTGTGGAAAATCGTACGGTAGCGTAGCGTACGACTGCAAAATACACCGTCCTCCGCTTTGGTTGGCAGTTGGCACGTTTCCGATGTCATATGATTAACCAAGTAGAAGTATCATACATTACGAACTCGTACCTACTACAGTACTGCACTTTAACAGAAAATCATATGCGCAAAAACTTCGCGCCAAAATAAAATTCACAMAGAAAAAGTACAGTAAGTAGAAGTACGAGTACGTACTTTACTTYGTTACGTAAACGGTGAGATATTGTAATGCGGTATTATAATGTACTACGCGTAGTAAAGTTCTTCAAAACCGTAGGTAYCGTACGTACATTACGTACAAATTTCTTCCAGGGCCAACAAGTACAGTCTCCKGYATCTACTCGTACCGTTCGTACCGTAATTCTTGCTGCTTCCTTTTGAGTTACAACATCAACCAATTCAAAGGGAAAGAGTGCGGTTTTGATCCAATACTGCTGTTGTAGTTTCGAACACACCAACAGAATCTGCTATCCTATGGCGCCGTCTTATCGAAGAAAATAATWACTCATTTTATCTTGAGGCAACATGGACGAACTCCTGGAGCTAATGAACGACGATGCTGTCGACCCACAATCGGCTGTGCATCAATTAGAAGACGATTCGGATGAAATACAGGAAGAAATACMAAAGGGTCAAATTCCTAGGACCAGAACTTGTAATAAGCGGGACAGACCAGAGGAAGATAGAGCTTCATCGACTCGGGCGTATAAAAAACAATCAAAACCTTCTAACCGACAACACAAAGCCAATCTCGCCGAGGCATCTGTAGATGATCGCCTTGGAATCCGAATGTCAAATCGTCTGGTCTCTAGTAATGATCTGTCCGAGCTTATAACAGACTATACATATCATTCACCATCTGTTCTCAGTGCAATGACTCTCCAACACTTGAACTTGCTATTACAGGATCCTACGCGGATCATCGACGCTGCAACAGTAGCTGGTAAAACCGAGAGCCTAGTTACCATTGGTATCGTCTTCTCAAACACTGGAACCCGCATCAGCAGCAACGGAGGTGCATTTTCTGTATTGACGATTGGTAACTTGAATTCGGGTCCTTGCCTGACGATCTTTTTATTTGGAGAGGCCTATGGGAAGTACTGTACTTCCTGCAAGCAAGGAAAAGTAATCGCACTGTTATCTCCGACTCTCCTACCAGCGAATCGAAGAGACGGCGACAATCGAGAAAGCAACAGCAATACTGTCTCCTTTTCTGTTTACAATGCTAGCCAAATAAAAATTGTAGCAAATGCTAGAGACTATGGAATCTGCAAAGCTACGACCTCTTCTCGTGTCAAACAAAGTGATGGAAAATGGGCAGTAATTGCCGGCAAGCCATGTAAGCATTACGTCAACAGAGAAATATCCGAATACTGTGAATATCACCGAAAGAATCGACAGAGTGGAATGAGACAAGGACCAAACAAGTTTCAACAACTGCGAGCTATCCATCAGGAAACTGCTCCGATGGTTGTTGCCACTCCTGCTCGCAGAGGAAATTTGATAGGGTCGAATACGAGCACGAAACCAAATCGGTTTCTGAACCACACCTCGTTTAACAACGATCGCTCGAGAATATTACAAGCGAAACCATGTAGCAACACAGGTAGCGGCAGCGTAATGCCATCTATCGGTGGTAATTGTGGAAATATACCAAAGCACATGACAAGACAGCTCCCAAATAAGTTTTTACCAAAATCAGCAACAAGCAAAGGAAAAGATAGACGTATCAGAGGGACTACGAAGTTGGAGTCTTTTGACCACGAGAATAGAAGGGCGGGTAGCACTGTCTACTCTGTTTCAGCCAATGAGCACCCCGCTGATCCCAGTCGCACTCGCTCTAAGACTTCTGTTTCACGAACAAATTGGATGGAAGAGGCAGCTGCCGCGACCAAAAAGCGAGGTCCTTTGCACATGGGAGGCGGTCGTCGTGGATTCTCACTTTCTCAATTTCAAGAAAAGCGTCGTACTTCAACAGCTGGTAATGCCAGTTTTGTCACTCCTGCGAATCGCAACAGAAAAACTGCTTCGATCAATACTGTAGGGTTGGGCTATGATGGTACGGTATTCGTTCCAAAAGAGAATAAAATATTATTTCAGCAATCCGCTTCAATACAGGAAATACCTGCGAAAAGAATGGTTACACCTATAAACGAATCTGATCGAACAAAACAACTTCGGCAACAACAAGCAGAGGTTGCACAACGACTGCAAGAAAGTACGACGAAAGAGAAAAGTTCGGGCCTATCCAGTGCTCTGGTAAACTCATCAAACGTAAAGCAATCAAGCCGATGTCGCAAGGGTGTCACGTCCGAGAAAGGGAGGAAGAGCGACAATTGTGAAGTTGATGCATTCCTTGCTGCTATGGGCGGAGCGGTAGACGAGGATAAAGTTCGGAGTGCGAAAAGCAGATTTGCCAACGAAGTCGCCGCGGATGAGTACGTCAAAAATCGTCGCAAGTTACTTGAACTGGAAAAACTCGAGGCCTCCAATGAGTCGCGGAACAAGAAAAAACATCAAAATGCTGAACAGCGCATGACGAAAAACTGGTATTGCTTCAACTGTCGACAAACTTATAATCAGAGACCAGGGAGGTGTATATCGTCAAACCACAATGTTAAGAATCGTTTCGGTCTCAAAGAATCGACCTCAAAAGATGAAGAGAGAAATGCATTGCACAAGAAAAGTGTCCAAGACGGTGGACTGCATCTTGGATCTGGTATTGAATGGAGAGATTMTGGTAGGTTCAGGACATRAGCCAATATTTTTAAAACTTAGTCTGCAATWCCATGAATATGCTATTACTAAGCAATCTGAGTGCAATAAACCAATGGAATGCGATCTATGCCTCCGATTCGCAATGTTCCTCGTACGCAGTAGAATCCATCAAATCATTAACCTCGCTTGTATCCTTCATTTCGATTTTAACAAACCATGCTGTATCTTCTGCGGATGAGTTCACAAGCTCTGGTGAGTCCTCCAGATTCTCATTGACTTCAATAATTGTACCGGAGGCAGGGGCGTACACATCTGAAGCAGCCTTTACAGATTCAACGCTTCCAAACGAGTCTCCTGCGTCGAACTCGTCTCCTACAGCTGGCAAGTCCACAAAGACGATGTCACCAAGTGCACTCTGAGCGAAATCGGTGATTCCGCAAGTTCCGATATTTCCCTCTACCTTGATGTATTCATGAGCTAGTACAAAAGAGAAGCAGACAAACAATATCGAAAATCATATTTAGCATGATGGAATGGAAGAAAGTCGAAATGCTTTTGACACCTGCCTAATACCTACCAGGCGTATAGTAGCTCGAGAGTCGGATAGCTCCAAGCTGTGGGGAAGCGGTCTTTGTTCGTAATGTAGATGCCAAAAGATGGCGACCCATTGTGCGAGCGAATCGAGAAGAAGATGACATGATCGACGTTTACTCCTTTGGAATTACGACACTAAGGAAGTGAGGTTTTGTAATGGATAATGTTTTCGTGAAGATAATTACAGTACGGTACCGTGTCGCTATCTCGAAATATCCCTTCTGTTACAAGATCTCATCTTGTCGTTGTTCGTTTTTAATCCAATTACATTRCACGGGTGGGTAAGAACACYCAGCAGMGCCACCGCCCGTACCGTAGTGCTGCACCCAACGGTASGAGTACGTAGCATACCGTATGGTAAGYRGTAAGTACTTGTACCGTACTTGCTGTAGTGAACGGGAACGTGAAGGAAATCTACATGCACGTTCGCGTTGCCTACGGTAGTAMSAACCGCTACGAACCTTCGGGCCTACCGGAATTTCTGCAAGATTCTCGTTTTCCTCTTTATCCATAACTCTACCGGTAGTATTGATAGGAAAAGTAGGAATGATCTTGATAGTCCAAAAGGAGGGCACTTCATCATTGCAAGACTGATTACATTTGGGACAAGCATTTTGGCAAGATTCAAGAATCAACAAGAAGAAACAAAGTAAAAGGTTACTACTACTACTAGCACTAGTACTCTGATGATTGGAGAGCCAGCAAGAATGAGCAGCAGGACCCCACCACCAAGAAACAGGACCAGTGGTGGAATTCTTCTTCTTGTTCTTGTTGTTCTTCTTCTTATTCTTGCTGCTAGTCCTGCTGGTGAGGAGGTGACCACTACCAGCAGCAGTGCTGCTGCTAGATGAGGAGTGACAACAAGAATAGCTCTACTGCAGCAGCATCTGCTGATAGTGACTTCACAGAGGAGGACCCTACCACCTTATGATGATTATTCAGTGACAGGTGGAAACAGAGCAACAACAAGCTACAGCATCTTTCAATCCTTGACAACTCATCCTCCTGATCAGGAGCATATCATGAAGGAATCAAGTACTAATTTAGAGTGGCTTATGTACATGTACCATCCTGAAACTTCACCCTTGGAAATGGATGAGAGCTGCAAAACCCAGCATTACAACAAGAACTCTCTTCTGCAATGGTGTAGAAATAAGAAGAACAATAAATTTCCAACATTGACTGCTCTACTAGTARTACTAGAAACAAGGAAGTATCATCTTGCTGTTCAACCAATAGTATCTTCTCCTTTGTCACAAACAAGGATATTTAGTATGACACAGAGGGCCTTGTGATCAGTGAACTAGTACTACTAGTACTACATAAATAGCTTAATCATGATATTAACAAGCTGCTGTAGGACTGTCACCCAAAACAACCAGCACAACCACCACCAGCAACTAGAAAGAAGAAGGAGTAGTAACAGAGTCTTGCACACCAAGTTGTGCCCTGGGGGGCCCTCCTCTTGTGGTGCACAAAAAACTATTGGTTGACACATCATTGAAAGCTCATCTCCTGTGTAAACTTAGGGACAAAAAAGCAAAAAAACAATAAGAGTATGCACATGCTGCTTCTTGACAATTTTTGTTGACCCACCAATAATAACAAGCTTGCAACACCAGAAGTAAAAGTGGTGTGAGTAATGCCAAGCAACAATCAATAAAAGAATTTTACCAGCACTAGATTGCTCAAAACAAYTTTTTGTACAACTATGAGAAACTGGTGCCTCATAATATCACAAGACAGGCATTTAGCAGTAGGATTTCTGCACTGTCTGTAGGATATYGTATCATGGGTATGATTCATATATATTAAAYATACCTATTACACATACCTATGATTCATAAACACTCTACATTCAMAACTACTAAATTCCATCCTATGAATCCACACAATTGACTTGATTCATTTGATTCACTCATGTGACTGACTTGACTCTTTCAATTCACACACATCACTCCATATTCATTCTGATTGATTTTAGATTTTGTAGATTGTCAATCCTCGATAAGAGCATTGACTCACTTTTCTTCTAGTACTCAATTTAGTACATYACTATTAGATAGTCACTCCCACAGGTTATGACACCACCCTTCCAATAAAAATCACAACCACCATGGTGACTTGTTCGGTGTGCTCTCTCCTCACACAACTCTATCAAATGCAATATGTTGCCGTTGCCGTTGCCGTTGCCGTTGCCGTGAAACTCTTACATCAATAATCCTTGAAGCTCCCCATGAAAACCAACCCTTTTGCAAAAACAACAAAAAACCCTTTGCAAAGTCACCTCATAAAACATCTTTTGATTCAAATCAAAACATATTTTATTCCCAGTTGTCTCTTTCATCCTAATTTTCAAGACTTCACGACTTCCTTTCATCATGMCTCTGACATCACCCGTATCAACAATCTCATCAAAAACAAAACATCGCYTATGGTGGCCACTGCCAATAAAACAGTCTGCAAGCTTGGAAATGATATTWGTCTTCTCACCTGTGGTCTCAAATATGTTCCCAAATCTGAGAACAAAAAGACTCTCATCCTATGTATTAACTGGTCACCCATTTACATCGACACAAGACAAGTCTCTTAYAATGTATACAACTTAAACATTTTTTTGGATACCCCATTCCCTCCCCTGGTTAACCTGGCAAACCAAATCCACACTAACACTACAACTCAACCACTTGCTGTTGATCCAAATCTACAACAACAGTTGCTGTAMTACCTGGAATCAGATGAAGTGTCTAATCATTGTGCTAGCTTATCTCTACTGTGCTTGGACTTTAAAATCCCACCAATCAAATTATGGATTTTCATTAGTCCGCGGTCAGAAATTATCTCTGTTTTGCTCCTTGTATTCAATATTAAAAGTGYATTCTATTCCTTTGAGGGTAGAGCAATTTTTTTGGAGTTTACGAACGTCAGCCAACCATTCCAGAAGACAGACAAAACATTCATATAAAGCACCCTATATTCCATTGGTACAAACCAAAAGTTGACGGCATTTGCCAACGGCCAAAATCTCCAAGCCCCGAACAGAGATGAGAGGAATCTGGTTCGCACTTTTTCACTTGCGCCTTTGAGTCCAGTTCCCTCCAGGATACTTCTAACAGTGAAGTAGCCTGGGCATTTGGTGGCAGAGTTGAAGTGCGTGGGGGTCATAGGAGTTCGTGAGTAACGTTGTTGAACATGTCATGCTGTTTATAGGCACAACATCGTTGCTCGTCGAATCGGGTTCTGATTTGCATTCTGAACAAAGTAAAAAATTCTTACCTGTAAGTGTTACCGAACTGAATATAGTGGAGTCTAAAATAAGTTTGATAACGAGTCCGATTGCAGGATCTTGTATGTTTGCGGCTTCAGCAATAGCTTTGTACATTCTGTTGRCAGTTGAAGCATGAAAAGAAGACATCGAACATCTGGTGAGCAAAARTAATGAAACATGTCCGTTCCCAAAAACCAAGGTCTTCTCTTGAAAATAGATGGACTAAGATTTACTCTCTAGTCGAATTACTACTCACTTTTCTAAGACAATATACCAGAAGTGCGTAATAGGACCAGACCAAACGGCGCCAGTGATTGCGGTGTGGAGAACCCGAGTTGAATCCAACTTTGAAGTCCTTTCCTCTTTCGGAGTGGCACTAATCACGACCTTCTGACACATAACATCGGACACTCCTGCAATACAACTGGAGGTAATAGACTTTGTCACCAAAGGCTTGGCTATCAACATCGACTTGTACCACGTCCAGGCACCCGACGCAGCGGCGGCGGCAGGTGCGACTTGCAATCCCTCACAGACGTTGTGAGGGGACGAAACGAATGCCAGTGTCAACAGGAGACAGATCGTGTGAGAACGGAAAAGATTCGTTTGTAGCATCATTCTTTGAACTGTGTGTTGTTAGATCGGGAAACGGATTGTTTGTTTGGCGTTTGTTTGAAAGGAGTGGCTAATGCTGTAGCGTCTTGAAGTTTCGCATTAAATTCCACCAAATTTGTACAGCGCTCGAATTGGTTCTGGTACGTACCGCACGTACGTAGTCACTTCAGGAGTTCACAACAACACATGACGAAACATCCTTTTCGATTTTATTGGTACTCGTACGTACGGTAGGAGTTCTACCMATCAGAATTGGGCCGAGATCGTACTCGTCAGAATTGGGCCGAGATCGTATGACTCACTCAACGCTTTTTGTTTCACCGCGATCATTCTCAATTTCCAATTCGACACGACTTCCATATTTTCCGTTTTTTTTTTGCGACTGAACCGCCGCTGCTCGGAAAAGGAACGCCGTTKTTTATCCTGATTGGTCAAAACAACCTGAGCGAAGATGACACCTGAAACAAMGCAATACTTTCAACCAGGTAAGACTATGTAATTTTGATTCGCCAATACAGTACAGTATTAACAAGACATGTATTACAGTACTGTGTTACTGTACTCTATTGTATTTAAAAATCTCTTTTSACATGTTTTTGTTTTCAATGTTTCAGAATACTCTRTCGTACATTCAAAATTACTAAAAACAATTCGAACTAGAAGTACAGTACAAAAAACACTTCGACCCGTTACATAGATAGTCCTGCTCGTGCTCGTACATTCGTAGTCGTCCACTATTAATTCTGCAGTCAAAACGGAACAATACCGGTATCCGTAGACAGCACGGCATTACGTATTCGAGATCACACGCAGAAAAATCTCAGATCGCTTKTATTTCGGATTTTTGTTTCTATTTTTCTCTGATCTTAACAATGCATAATKCGGTCCGTGTTCTTTTCCTTCTGGATGAGTGCTGGGCACATGCTGTTAYAGAAAATAGCACAGTCTGTTTCAAGGTTTGGTCGATATCAAGATTGAAGATAGAAATTGGAAATTCAAAAACATGACGCGAAGACTGGAACGTTCGACCAAAAAAACAGCAGGCGATGCCGTAGAGGATGAAGAGGCAGACTGTACTGACGAAGAAAAGGGCATCACTTCCGAAAATGAGATGTGCGATTGCAACATCCCCGCGAGATTCGTTTGYCCTCTCACTTTAGAAGTTTTCACGGATCCTCTCATGTCACGTCGTGGTCTTACTTTTGAACGCAAGGCCATAACCGAGTGGCTAGATCGAGGGAACGATACGTGTCCATTGACAAGGGAGCCGTTGGGATACCGAGGACTGGTMCCAAACGTCAAGTTACGTCTGGAAGTCGAAGCATGGAAACTTGAGCATGGTTATAAAATAAAGCCATGCGATGCGGAAGAAGAAATGAAAAGGCGACAGCTCTGTTTCGTAGAAGTGACATCTGCCCTTTTGTTCTACGGACATGAAGGCAATAGAGAAACCGTTTCTCCCCTTCCTAATTTCTCTGGTATCAACCGAAGCCGTCATGCATCACGGCGACGGCGCTCGCAGTCTCGCCCAGATTTCAATTCGACAAGACATAGGAGGCAAAGATTGATCTCTTTCATCGGAGAAGCCTTGAACACGATTCGGCGTGCTCCAGCTGACGATAACTGAAACGCACCGATTGATTTTTGACCTGTCCTTTCTGAACAAGGATGGCAGAATCACAGTACCATAGCCGTCGCATTTTGTTTGGAGATTGCATTGTGGTGATTCAAAGAAACAAAAGATAAACTCAACCAAAAACGAAATGACAACATTCCAAACCCTCGATTGTAGAACTTGGGGGCCTGAGACCTCTTGAAAAGGTGTAAAATTTGATTCGGTCGCTAAAGCAGGTAGTTTCTAGGTTGCAAAAAATAAGTTAGTACCAGCAAGGTTCAAAAGTGCTAGTCTGAAAAGAATTTAGAAGCTAATAAAGGAAAGCACTCTGGCTGTTTGYTGTTTCTGAAATAGGAATGGAACTCATTAGTTTGTTGTGTATGTTGGGTATTGATACTGGTGTTTCTTTTTGTAAGAAGAGGTCGTGTTCTTACAAACAGACCACTGGAACAAGTTCYAACTCTTGAAGAAGCACTTTACRAAATCAATTGCTTGTGTAAGACCAAGTTAAACCAACACATTTTCAAAAAATCCACCCTGTAACCTGTGACCAGTTCTTGCATTGGCAATAGTAATTGGGAATAAAGCTAAATGTATTACCCTGTGACYTATTTGAATTGGATGGGTAATTTTTTATTCATATTGTTGTGGGCATTGAAATTTAGCCATTGCTGCTATGTTTTGAGAAGTTTAAGTGATCACTTCTCTGAGTTTTCTTCTTCAAGGACCACCTCTATCCATTCAACACTCTCAGCATCTACACATTGATCAAAATATCCATCAGTGTTGATGATTTCACAATCATGGTACAACTTTTTCCTTTTGACAGACTTGAATGTGCACATGGCTCCATTTGCTTTTGATTTTTCAACATCTCTGTTGTCATTAATTATGACAGGTTTACCAACATACAGTTTAAGCATTGAATCTATCCTTTTGGAAGATTTGGTTCCACCTGCAACAATACTATTAGCTTCTGATGTGGCAGTTAGTAAGCAGCAGTATTTCTAAAATATCCTGTATATCTCTGTATTTTCTTGTTTTGTCAATCTCTAGTCTTAGGGTTGAGGCCTTGATTACAATAGTAGTGTGATCTGGTAACCTGTCATTGATATTTTTTAATTATTCCATGTTGAGAAACTCAAAAAGTA
>CAACVS010000001.1:556772-634178 GCA_900660405.1 Pseudo-nitzschia multistriata | reverse complement strand
GCTATTTTCTTTTTCTCTCTTATTGCTTACTACAACACTTTATTCTATTATGGATTTAACAAACAAATTAATCTTTGGTATTAATGGGGGTAATTAATTGAATCTTGATTTTATGATACAACACARAATTCCCAAAYATAGTCMGTGAAGAACAAATCAATATCAAATATTTCACCAAAAGGGCTTCTTCAAAGAGTTGCGATTCGAGATATTGCCTAGTCGACTCTAGAAATACAATATCGAATACTACCGCAATTGATAAGCACGCCCGACTAGTTTACATTCTAGAATTCTTCAAGTCAAGAACCAAAATATCAGTAGCTCCGACGTCGTGAAGAGCATCCATCTTATCGGATACTTCCTTCTTCAGAATTAGAGCTGAGACTGCCTTAGTWGTCCCGCACTCAAGACTCGTAATAGTCGGTGACTTTTTTCCAGGAGTAATTTTGATAGCATCTTGCATCAATTCGTTAGAAATATTATACATAACCATGACGTATTTTGTGGCTGTGATATAGCCCTCGATGCGTCTTTGAATTTTGGTGACGAGGTCCTTATGYTCCGAATTCGGGTTYGAAATCAAGGTAGCCTGWGTGCTCAAGATGTCGTGGACGACTTCTAATCCAGCAGCCTTGAAGGAAAAACAACAGTAATTGCAGAGTCAAAACTCATGGCATGAGGATCAATTAAAATGTGATGAATCAATAAATTCGAAACCAATGGAACCAGTGCAGCGCAAAATCATAACAGAAGGTCTTACCCTCATGGTAGTGCCTGTTTCTACAAGGTCGACAACGGCGTCCGCAAGACCAAGTCCGCAAGCCGCTTCCACAGAACCGGAAATATATTGAATACTGGTCGACACTCCGAGTTTCTCATCGTATTCGTCGAAGAACTTTTTCGTTAGATTGGGRAAACTGGTGGCAATTCTTTTTCCGGCGAGAGCCGTGACGTCTTCAATTTTATCGGCAACTGGTGCTTGAACGGAAAGCCTGCATTTTCCAAATCCCAAATCTAAAATACTGTTGACAACCACTTGGTTTTCTGCAACCATATCTTGTCCCGTGATTCCTAGATCTACGTTACCCTCGCCCACAAATTTGGCAATATCAGATGCAGAAAGAAAGATCAAGGTGATGGGCAATCCGTTACAAACGGCAACATCCAGGCGGGCCTCACGCCGAAACTCGATGCCAGCGCCCTTGAGCGCTTCGACGACCTTTTCGTGAAGCCTTCCTTTCTTGGGGATGGCAAACTTTAGATTTCCGGGTGGACTCGAGTTAGGGGCAGACATTTTCCTCAAAAATCAATAGTGTGAAGGATGTTTTACGATGCTGCTGTTACGAAGTACAAAAGGTTTTGAAATACCGATTGATGGAGAAACCGAGAAAATTAGCGGACACCATGGATGTGTTGACGTGCATTACGGTGCATATTCACCAGTACTTTCTGCGCGCTATCAGTACGACACGGTACGGAAGGATAAGACGACTGAATGCAAGTGCCCTCACACCACTGCTACSGGTAGCAGCCTGAAAAATCGGAACGAAGATTCGACGAAATGAATGATGTAATTGAAGTCGGGACTGATTGGTACGTATGAAAAAACATCGGAGGTAGAAGTATTTMTCTTCTTCGCACACACGTTTGAAGTGACACGTTGAACCTTTTTACTAAAAAATACCTACAAATAACAGTAGTTCGTACTGTTAGCACGATTACCGTAATACGAAAAGGTCGTTAGTAACAATGATARTATCAACTTTCTGTACTAGCTGGTAACGTTATGAAGGCAAATAGTGTAGTAATTCTACCAATAATACGTCACAGTATGAATAGTTGGCTCAATGTTATTCCACGAATCTTGCTCTATACTTGTTGGAAGTACTTTGCCGTTACTTGGAGAGTATTAAGTTGGTTTGMCAACCTGTAATTTTGTTACCATTCCTGTGTCGAGTATTCCGTTGATTAAAAATTGGAATCATTCAAGCCATCGGAACGATAAACTCRACAAAAATGGGAGAGACTTGAGAATGAGTATATTGTTCTTGTATTTAGTCCYATTCAAGGTTATTCTTATAAGTTGTGGACATGCTTGATATCCTCCTCTGAGATACCTCCGAGTTGCATCGATCGCCTGGTAGCAGCTTTGACAGCTGAAATAGCAGCCGAACGAAATCCTCTGTAGCATCGATTCAACGTGACATAAAAATAGAAGACATCAATWGTAGACCCRAGTTAGGATATCGAAAATAAATAACCTTACCCAAAAACTGAACCATGTATAAATTCATAAATTCTTACCCATTTTCTAGCGCTTCCACGCCRGCAATAGTTGTTCCACCTGGGCTTGTCACATCATCTTTGAGTTTCCCGGGGTGATTTCCACTTTCCAATACCATAACAGCTGCTCCCTTGACTGTTTGTGCAGCAAGCTCCATAGCGACATCTCTAGGCAAACCAGAACGGACTCCACCATCAGCCAGCGCTTCAATGAACTGGTAAACGTATGCTGGACCGCTTCCACTSACACCGGTGACTGCGTTTAGCAAAATTTCTTTGATTTTCTTTGCAACTCCGACAGCGTTRAGGAGTTTCTCTACTATCTCCTCGTCGTTACTGTTACAATGCGTACCCATGGCATATCCAGATGCAGCTTCACCCACAAGGCAAGGTGTATTTGGCATGACGCGGACAATTCGTCTCCCTGGAAGGTACCCCTCCARAGTCGCCAAAGTAATGCCTGCGGCAATACTGATGATCACTGCATCACTATCGACACTTGCAATATCAGCACAAACATTCTGTACTACATTTGGCTTGACTGCAATAACGACCACATCCTTAGCGGTCTTACATACTTCTAAATTCGATTCCGTCGCATTGTATCCCTTTTCCAACGCATATTCCACACTTGGTTTGTAAACATCGGAGCAACTGATCGACGAAGGATCGTTGACCAACTTCTTGTTGACGAGACCTTGCATCAACGCGGATGCCATTTTGCCACAACCTAAAAATCCAACGGATAAATCTTTTTCTCCCGACATAATAGAGGATTTACTGTGTCTTTACTTGATAGCTGAATGTATGATATTTGTCCTTTGATTTGATGACTGAGCAGAGCAATCAGTAAATCTATGCCTTTGTCGAAGCTTGTTGGATCGGTTTTGATGWCCTCTCCACAAAAAATACTTCTAGTCGAAAAAGTGATAGCGGTAGAACAAAATCCAAGCAGSGTGAATGAACGGCAACCAATCGTGATACGGCAGGACTGACTTTATTTTGAGTCAAGAGTCCTATCGTAGGACCACTCTACGGTTGTCCTACCTACGGTAGCGGTATCGATTGGCTGGCTAACGCAAAATACTTACTGCGGTGCTAAAACTAAGTTATTACTATGGTTCCATGTCTCTAAAAATGAATAATCTGTTTTTGGTCAAGGTACTAATTTATTTGCAAAAATGGTATACCAGGGTTTACACAAATCCATGCCACACTTAAAAAAGTTTCTTTTTGTTTCCTCGGTAAGTTCAGGGCTGTAAGAATTCTTGAAGGTTACTGGCTACCGTGGACTAGAGATAGTGGAGTCCACTGCACTGTAGCCAATTTTTTTTTAATCTCTTCCACCAGCTTCCCACAAGAGGAATTGTACTAGTTGTGTACCAGTACTACGTACTTACAGCACTACTAAAAGTAATTGAGATACCAAGAAATGCAAGCTCCTCCATGCTGGCAAGTTAAGGTAAATACTGGCAACWATGGCTGTCAATTTTACATTTTCCTGTCTCCATTTCTCCTCCCCCCCTCCACACAAAAAACTACAACAAGAAGTCCCTGAATAACTTTATTAGGAGCCCTAGTATTGGGTCATTCCTGATATTGTAGATGTGCTACTGTTGATAGATTGACAGACCAAAAATCYATTACATCTGTAACAATTTATATTACCTTCCATAGTAGTAGAGGCCAAACTGACACCATCAAATGTAATAGTAAATAGTATTATGATGGAACTCACTATTCAAAATTAAGACAGAACTCGACAAAATTAAGACCAATCTATCCTAAACAAGAATAAACAAGAGAGGTGCCTCTATTGAGAAGGGTACCATGCGCCTCTAACTTTGGAGCCACATGAACTATGTCCCAATAGGTGCTCTTAGTCAGTACATTCTTTTTCCTTTCTTTGTTGCAGCAAAGAGAGCAGCAGCAGCAGCAGCAGCAGGAAGAGGCCTGTGACTACAAAGAGAGGACCAACTGTAAAGAGGCAATCGATTGCCCCCTCCCATCCCCCACACTGTTTTTGTACTAAAGAAGATGTCAAAAGCTGGCAACACCGCCGGCTGGAAGGCTGGTGTAGCAAACTACTCTTGTGATGAGCTACACAGTCTCACCATGAGTATGATACTTGAGTTGCTTCCTATTAGCCCAGATGACTGGGATCTTATTGTTAATGATCACAAAAAATTGTGGCCCTTCTTTAGAACTTCTTGTTTAGAAGCCAGAAATCCACCAAGATCAAGTATCAAGCAGCTAAGAGGATGAAGACCTCAACAGGAAACCCAAACATGCCAGAGTACTTGAAGATGGCACACAAAGCCCATATCTTGATTGGTCAGAAAGCAAATATTGGTAATGGAGAGGAAAACTTTGATCTGAAGAAAGGCTTCATTAAGAGTGAGGCTGTGGAAGGTTTGTAAGAGCCTCTTCCTCCAGCCTCTGAAGTGTCAACTACTGGAGGAGCACCCACTGCTTATGTCCTCCTCCTTAATGGAGCTTCTGAAGGAGCATTGATTGTTCTTGCTGGAGAACAATCATCTGCTGAAGCCTTGGCTGCAGCTGGTGGAGCAATGTCACAGTCATCTTCTGTCTTGACACCTTCTCTTGTTGTACAATCCACTCAGCAAAAGAAATCCAGCAGTGTCCCAGGTGCGGCTGCTTTCAATGAATACATTAAAAGCAAGGAAAAAAGAGAGGAAGGAAGGGACAAAAAGAACCTTGAGATGTAGAAGGACACTATTGGCACTGCAAAGGAAGCAGCAAAGGAATTTCTTGGAGCTGCTGTTACCATGTTCAATCAGTGGCAACACAACAATTCTTACCATGGTCCTCCTCTGTACCATCATCTGGCTAATGCAAGCACTGCTGGTGGTCCTTGACCTCTTTACCATTCATACAGTTCCACAACTCTTGGGGCACCACACAAACGCCAATGCTGTCAAGAGGAATCCCATGGTGCTGGTGGTCTGCTGGCTGCTGCTGGGGCTGGTCCCCAGGAAGAATCCCATGGTGAACTGTACCAGGCTGAAGATGTTTAAATTACTAAACTAAGATAAATAAAATAAAATGAAGCTGTTTGCATTAAAGTACAGTTCTAAATTAATGAGATAAAAGCAGTTGGATTTTTAGTGGGAATAGCAAAAGAGCAGTAGGATTAGCTAACAAGTAGTAGGATTATGTAATTCAGWTTTCATGTAAAGGTTTTTATGTACCCCAATGTGGGATTAGCACGCGCACTGGGGGGGGGGGGTGGGGTTGCAACGTACCTGCATTGGCATACACATTAAGTTAGTTGCCTTTTGATTGGCATGTACATGTTTTGTATCATAGACTTGTCTTCATGACAGTATAACTACTATGAACACGTATTTATTACAGTATAAATCCTTCTTATATACAATTGCATTGCTGTCTATTTACAAACGGGGCTGGCAAGCAGCAAGGGTAAACACRAAAACCAAAAAGCAACAGCTTGCAGCTTGTCTCCCTCCTCACTGGTGCAGTTTATTATTTGAATACAAGTACTGTTTGCAAGAAACAAATATTACAAGAGTAAATTGTAAGATTAAACTGAACTTAAGGAGCCAGCCAAATGAAACAGAAGATTTAAAGATGGGTATGCCAAGCTTTTGCTGGTGTTGGTTAGGCATGTCTAGCTTGCATTGGTCCTTGTTTGGTGAGCACAACTATTGATTTTGATTGCCTATTTCTCTGCATTATTGTTGTCCATTGTTGCCAACTATTGATTGYGTATCTCCTTTGCTGGCTTTCTCACTAAATGCCTCTCACTATAAGCCCTTCTTTCCAACAAACCACAACATCCAATCAACCATGGGATTCATCCCAAAAACACCCCATTTCCATCCAGGGATATCCCRCAACCAACATGAAAGTATCCTTCCACAAATAATTCTTTCTGTAGGGAATCTCATTGGTSGTTGCTGCAGGGGTCTTCATGAAGTTTGATAGGATTTGGTTGTGTCCTACYGTACTGCACTGGAAGTTGTAGAAGTTAATGAGGAGGTGCATGGTGATTTTCCTGTCCCCATCATCTTCCAAGAAAATTTTGTCTTTGATCCTTAGGAACTGTCCCTGGATCACCCTCATTGCCCATTCTGACATCTGACTTAAGGACATGTCATCCCTATTCAACAAGAGGAGGTTTTCTCTGTCAGGATCCCTCTGTGAGCTCTTGAYGAGGCTATCCCAGTATTCCTTGAGTGCAAATGCTGAATCAACTACAACCTTAGCACCATTGCACTCATCATGGGCCCTCACTATCCCTTGATAGAYACCATGGTCATCAAGTATACTGGAGCAAAGACATCCACAAGCTCCCTCCTGAAGACCCTGTGTTCTACGACACCACAGCAGTTGAGCAGTGCTTGGTCAAGCCCTGAGTGGAAGAGGTGGTGGAAGGGGGAATAAGCACATCTCCTGATTGTAAGCTATGGTGTTCTCCTATCCCTCTGTCACCTCTCTTTTGGAGACAGTTTGTTTCTGTAACTTTGCTCCTCTTGGTAATTCAACTGGATGTACCACCAGTACATCATGATCACCTCCACGACCACTATTATTTGTGGTGTTGTTTGTTGCTAGGAGGAAAGTCTTGTCTACTAATAATGTGGCTAGCAATAGTTTGTTGTCAACTCGTAATGCCTAGTGTGAGGAGCATACATATTTTTGATACTAAATTATGAAAGTATAAAAAATGTGTGTGTTCCTTCTACTAGAGTTTTGATCCAAAATTTTGTGTTTTTCTATGTACCAAGTGACGCAGGCGCCTCTTTTTAGTCATTATGTTCAAGTATAGTTAAGATTCCAAATTCCAAAGAAAGACTGCCATTGAGCCTGCATCCCTCTTAGTCTGTCTGTTGAAATTTGATTCCCATTATTATATAAGTAATAAATGTGCTACATATACCAGTTTAGCATTCTATAATATCGGGAATGACCCATTAGGAGTGCAGATCTAATATCAGGAGAGCTACCGATTGGCCAGGAAATTAGTCCTGTAAGACTAAAAAAGYGCATGCTGATTGCGTGCCAATAAAATTTCATACAGTTCATTTGATATGCCTCTTTGAGATTTGTCACTGTTGTGGTGCTTTGGGGGGAGGGACTACTACTAGTAGCTCTAAAAAGTAACAACAACCCAGCCTCTGGTTTTGGTTGGCAGGTTGATTACTACTACAGCACAGCAGTATGTACTACTAAGAACCAACACCACTTTGTTGAACAACAAGAGGAACAAGAAAAGTACTACTAGTACTGCTACAAGTACTGTACTAGTAAGAAATCCTTGCTGGCAATCATGGATGCTTCTTGATGTGTAGGGAGTCAAGGAAGAGGAGTTGGACAGCTGGTACTCCTACTAGTACTAGTAGTACTACTACTAGTGGCAGTACTACTACTACTACTAGTTCTAGTAGTAAGATGAGAAGGAGGACAAGGATAAGGAAAAACAACAAGAAGTAGCAGCAGAAGGGAGCACCACAAGAACAATAATACAAAGAAGAACAATGCCACTACTACTAGTACCACTACAAACCACCAGTAATAATCAACAAGAAGCAACAACAAGAAGTTTCCATCCACTGCCCATCAATAGCACCAGCACGACTAGCACCAGCTACTAGTACTACTAGCAGTTGGCATCTCCTTATTGTTGTTCTTTTTGCTGCTGTTGTTGTCCTGCTGCTTGGCGCAATCACCCTGTGGTTGACTGGTGGTAGCACTCATCACAGTACGCATCAATTTCCTCTATTTTCCATCTGCGTTCAACAACCTTGAAATGACATCACGGTAGTGCTTGTTTTTCTTCAATTCAATTCCATCAAACAAAATACGATGCGACACGAACTCATTCTACAGCTCAACAAGAGTCTCAGTATCGTGGGAAGATTACATTGACCTTGCAGGATTTTTTTTCGTTTATGGCGTACAACTACTAGCGGTGGTGTTTGGATATGACGGGTATTAATCGTRGGAAGAATTGGGAGAGTCTGATTTTACTATATTTGAACAAAACCACACTAGTTTAGTATCCAGATGCAGCGAGAACTTCATTGACCTTCGCAAGTTCACCTGCACAGGCCTCCTCTGCTTGTCTTCGGAGAGCTGCCTTGGCCTTTTTGGCTTCGTAGAATTCCTTGGCATCTGCCTTTCTCTTAGCTTCCAAGCGTCCCAAAAGTTCCTTGTGCTTCCATCCGACGGAATCGGCAAGAACTCCAATAACGGTGTAKTTTCTTCCCTGCTTGAGGCGCATGGATCGGAGGGCAGCGGGAACGACCACTCGCTTTTGCTTGTCGTAAGGGGCAGGGATTCCATCAAAGGTGGAAAGACGCGCAAGAGCGGCTTGTCCCCGTGCGGTCTTCTGGTGGACCATACCACGAATTGTGCGCCAGACCATCATGGCAGGGGCCTTGTAATGGTAAGGACCCTTGCGAGGGTTCGTGTTCATGGCCTTGTTTCGGAATTGGGCATACTTGACTCGGTTTCTAACCACTGTTAAATTCGAATCATTGCGRATAACGTCGCAAASGAGTCCAGTGACAATGCATCGAAAAATAAATTACTTGTGAGTACATCAATAGAACATCCGACTAAAACAATTGTTGACAGCATAACAAAAGAACCAAAGACGGTCTGTATCCGTCAGCCGTTCGGTCTCCTTTCACTCACGGGATCCAGAGATGCACATCTCGTCGCATCGGACGATAACAATCTTCTGTCCAGCGAGAAGTTCCTTGGCGACTACACTAGCCAAGCGACCAAGGAGGTGGTCACGACCGTCGATGACTTTTACATTGGAGAGCACCATGGTTCCTTCCTTTTTCTTAATTACTAGCAGCAAGAGTGRTAAGCGGGTTTGATGTTGGACAACCTGGAAGAGTCCTCTGAGATTGGAAAGAGTAAGCAMGAAAACTTGGCCGCGCATGGAGCGWATTAGTAATTAGTAACAAGAGATCCAGTAAAAGGAAAAACTATTGCAGTTCTTCTGATTAAACCCTTCAGTAAAATGTCATGAACAACTAAGGTGTCGTACGGTACGTAGGTTAATACGGTACGTACGGTACCGCAGCGCTAAAATAACCCCTCCTGCACCATAGAACATACGTAACAGTCCAGAGTTACTGTAGACCCCTGATTGAAGTATCGTACCGTACGGTTTTGTACCTGTACAAATTTAACACAAAAAACTGCTTTGACCCTAGCCTACGCTACGGTAGAGGCCCGAAGGACTCAAACGTACTGATACATTTTACAAAAGCTATCAAAAATAAGGAGAAAGATTATTCACGAGCTATTCGGGAGTCATTGTCATCACAATTAATCTTCGGTCATCTCCTTCTAATTTCAATCCTCCAAAATCCCCATGATATCAAAAMCTTTTTCTTTTTCCAGTCACCTAAGGAGCTATATGACAGAAACATGTTCGAAGAGGATAGGATGGAATAAGCAACACATCTAATGTTTCGCCGTTCAACGGGATTAGCCAGGAAGTACGGATTTCGGTGGGAATGCCAAGATGTGAGGATCAGAAGTATCATTCCTCCTAATTATTCCGGTTCGCGACAACTTTCTCTCGATGCCCTTTCCATTTCTCTATCGAGATGGAATGCGAGATTTCCCTAYAGGTATAAAAATTTGGTGATCAACAAATATTCTCAGTCGTCTATTTGCCGATGCATATCCGGCGACCTTACGTCGAATACTTCCGCTGGGAACAATCCACCTTCACCCACGTTCATAAAAAAGGGCAGGAAACAACAACACCATTCCTTGCGATCGTATCAAAGGAAAGCAAATTCGTTTMTGCATCAAGTAAGAAAAGGYCGGATACAACCTACCCTTGTGGCACAAAAAGTCGAAGAGCTATTGCTACTTTCTCTTTCGGAATACGACGATAATCTTCCTTCCGACGGTCCCTTGGCTCTGGAGCTGTTGAACATTTCATTGCGGTACGCTAAAATTGTTGCGGGAGAAGAAAATGGTTGCGAGAGGCTGTTGCCTCGATTATTTTCTTTAGCATGCCAGATTGCGTTGCGTAGTGGGCATAGCCGCGCTACAAACGATGTTCATCGCCAACTCTGGAAGCTTCTTGATGGTCACAAACGCTATTTTGTTRCTAATGATACYCTCTACAATACCCATCACGTGAACGATGTTTGTAGCTTTTATATCCGTTTCATTGTTAAGGATGCAAATAAACGGAGAAGGAAATTGAGTCATCGAAAGGCCCGGCAACTGCATCGACTCATCGAACGTCTGGGAGAACTCCAACGCGATCCTCTGGTTCCAGTAGAGTCAAATCCGTACATCGATGATTCCTTAATTATGTTGCTTTGCAATCAACTCAAGCCCAGAGATGCCCACGAAATATTGTGCAAAAGGCTGGAAGAAAAATCCTCGCAGGCAGCTTTGGTTTCTAGTTTTATCACGATCATAAATGGATACGCAAAGACTTTTCAACCAGATAAAGCTTTGTCCGTCGTGGAGTGGATGATGTCGGCACAAGAGGAATCGAAGATTGGTTTTCCAATTTCATCAACGAAGGCGACGAAAACGAAGAAAATTTTTGTCACCCCCCCTCCCAACACGAGTTGTTTCAATGGATTGCTCCATGCCTACGCAATGGCTGGTGGAAAGGATGCAGGTTTCAAGGCAGAGAAAACGCTCGAGTGGATGCAAGAAATAAGCGAAACCAAAGGCTTTGACACAATGCCAAACGAGACCACTTACAATATATGCATTAACGCTTGGGCACGTTCGAAACATAGGGATGCCCCTATTCGGGCCGAAAATATTTTGCGAAGAATTGTGACTTTGAGCGAGGGCGGCAGTCCAATCGAACCAACAGAGGAAGCATTCACAGCTGTTATGAATACATGGGTCAACAGCAGCAGCAATCWTGGCAACAAGCGCAAGCAAGTAAAGGAGGCAACACAGCGCGTGGTTGGAATATTAGATCTCATGGAGCATATTTCGGGTAACAGCGAAAAGATACCAATGTCTGTCATTCCGTATACAATACTGATCAAAGCTTGGGAAAAGGTAGCGCAGCATAGTAGTGGAATAGAAAAGCAGGAATGTGGAGATGAGATCCTCCTGGTTATGGAACGAATGCGAGCAAATGGAATAGATCCTACAACTGAAGTATACAATTCCATACTGACGGCCCTTACAGAGGCAGCGGCCATCAACTCGGTTCTCTACTTTTTGAAGTTAGAACAAGAATATAGTTATGGGCATGTACATCTAGATACAAGGACATTTAATTGCGGATTGAATGCTATTGCCGCTTTGAATAGACCAGATGCTGTGAAGAGAGCAACCGATGTATTGAGGAGAATGTTTGAGTACCACGAAACCGACYCTACTATCCTTCCGTCGAACTTGACGTTCAACATCATCTTGAAAATCCTCTCTAGGAGCACAAGCCACATTCCAGATGCCGCTGCTAAAGCAGACGATTTGCTGTCTGAAATGGATGCTATGCCATCGCTAACACCAGATTTCATTAGTTACGTTACATGTATTATTGCTTGGGGTCGTAGCGATGAACAAAATAAAATGAAAAGGGTTGCCAACTTATTGCATCGCTTCATTTCATCAATTGAGGGTGATCAAGATGAAACCAACAGAAAAYCTGGAATTGCTGTCTTCAACGCGGTCCTTTCGGTGTGTCACCACAACTCGTCGCCAGAATATATCGACGAATCATTGCACACGGCTCAAGTAACAATGAACGAGCTGCGCAACGTGCAAGGAATTACTTCTGACCAGATAACATACTCCTACCTTTTTCAGGTCATGAAAGAGAAACTTCCGAGGGATCTTTCTCCTGAATCTTCATTTATCGCGCTCGTCGAAGAAGAATTCATTCACTGCGTCAGAGAAGGATTCATCACGCGTGAAATTGTGATTGCTCTGCACCACATCGTACCAGATTCACTTTTTGCAAAACTTGTAGGAAAAATCAAGGACCCAAGATCCTTTGTGATCCCCAAGGCTTGGTGTCGAAATGCGAGTCGGCACTAGAAGGAAATGTTTGTCTCTTGCCGCTTTTTTCATCGACGAATTGCAAGCAACATTCAATCGTCRTTCTAACATTTAGTCAAGCTGCTAGTACAATCGCTTTTTCTATTTTTRGCAYCAGTCTCGTCAACAGATTCKTTGTCGGAATGATGATCCCTCTTCCTCTTCTTTCCGTCAGAACCGGGGCAAACTATGGCGTTCACTCTGGCCATCATTTCTGCGTGATTGGAAATCGTGATCCATTCAATGTTGTTCTTGGATGCTGCCTCTTGGATTTTCTGATTGGGGCCGTATCTTGTCACAATTTTGCGGATTCCAGCTACTGTCAATGCCCCGAAACAGTTCTTGCACGGAGGCATCGTAATGTAGGCAGTTGCATTTTCCGTCGACACGCCATTCCGAGATGCCTCGCCAAGGGCAGCAATTTCGGCATGAACATCCGAAGTAGTCTCACTGAAAAGAGGCCGATTGTTAGCGACGCTGATAATGGCGCCGCACATGTCACCTGCCAATTCTGTCTCGGTTGCTGCTGTTGCTGGCATTGGTTCTTCTCTCTGAGTGGTGGCTTCTTTCACGAGTATGCATGCCATGCTTCCCTGTTTCAGTTTCGAGCTTCTGGTGATGATCATGCACAAATCCATAAAATTTTCGTCTTTGCAAAGACTTTTGCTCGGCTGCCACCCATGCAACTCGTACCCCTTTACCAGTGTACTCGTACTCATTCTTGTCCTATCGGTAGAATCAGGGTTTTAGCTCGATCAAAGAAGACAGAAAAAAATTGTGGTGATGGCAGTTCTGAACGAGGAAGAGTGATCGGATGCACCTATTTTACTCTGAACTAAGTACGGTACAGTACGGTACCGTACGGTATGAAGGAACGATGCGACGTTCTTCCAATGTGGACCCTCAACCCGAAAACCCTCAACCCTTGGAGAGAAGTCAAGAAGAACTTTGTCCCATCCGACTCACTCGAATGCTCTTCGACCTTGCAGGCTCGCTTCAAAACCTAGAAACAACACAACCACTTCAYGTCACTGAAAATCAACTTCGATACGATCACGACGGAACCGCGACARAATAAAAATGAAGTGATCCGAGATTGCACGCTTCTACTGTTGTATTCAGATGAATCTCGAACAGAAGAAGCACTTCTACGCAACACTCTTTTGCAAGTGACTGCACAATGCCTTTCTCTTTTTGACCCAATAACTTAACCCAATTTTACGTCTACTATGTCTTATTCGTCAGCCTCCTCCGTTTCCACTACTTGCTCGATCGCGACCAATGGAGACTCTAGGCAACCATTGCGCAACTCCGCCGCCGGAGTTGCTCGTCGRTGGTTTCCGTTGACCTGCAACAAGTGCCAGCAGCCTGTGGATTCGACTGTGTTTGTTTGTTCGTGCAAATGCATGTTTTGCGAGGACTGCACCTACAGCCATTTCCATTCTAGCCCCAATTGCCCGGGCTGCGGGACCGTGCTTGGTGAAAACGACTTCACGGAGGTAGCAATTTCCGATCCTAGTAGCACTCTGGCGAACAATCCCGATCAAGTGTTGCAGAACTTACTCACGAAGGCGTCCAACCAGCCCGGTTCTCCGATCACTTGGAACGACGTGTGCGCCGCCACCATCCGAGAGCAAGATGCCCTCCTTTCCAACGTGAGGTTTTTCGTGAATCAGTTTGTTCGAGAAACGCAGAGAAGTGTGCAGGAAGGAAAAAGAGCAAAAGCTGAGATTCAGGCCTATCGAAAACAACTAGTGGCCATCAAAGATGACGTCACCTCTCTCAAGAGACAATTGGAAGAAAACGCAGAGAGGATACACCTCAAGGACCGACAGCTCGCCTCCAAAGACCGTCAAATCCAACAGCTGAAAAGCGTACTAGCTCGCAGCACAAACAATGGCACCGGAAACAWCTCGACGGGATGGAAGCAAYCGCMGAGTCTGGGATCTGTTCTAYCGTCGGTAGGYATTCCAAAATCTGCTTCATCGTCCAATCGCCGTGCTTCGGGGATTCGCCACCCGACGCCGGCTGGGTTTGGCAACTATGTCCGCAAGAAGGAAGCTCGAGAACTGGAACAAGAACGAGATCTGATGAACCTCACACGCAAAACAAACCCGATGATGAGCTACAGCGGTCGATAGCTATCAACGTCATTTYYTCAATTTTGAATTCTGCTAGARCTAGCAAGCTAGCTATTCGAAAAMTGATTTGAGAGCTATTCAGACTTATTTCARATCACGGTCAAGCAAGGCCAACGAAAYATTGCAGTTTCGGATCATAGTTCTATTGAATACATTTAATGTGCGAACCAATCTGTTATATGAATCTGCCTTAACAGAGACATGCCGAGATRAAACTAATTTTTATGTTTTGTCTTCGTCAGTCGAGGATTTCTCCCTAATTGGCGACAAACTGAAATTCGTCGTTATTTATGAACGTACTGGATGCAAACTTTCAGGTTGCGATTTATATGSAAAGYCATCCGTTTCTTTTCTGTTATAGCCAGATTACGCATTGCTGTGCACTGTAGTCTTCGCAGGTGTAAGAAAGTTGCAATCTCCGTTGTTCTTGATGTTCGAATTCTTGAGAACTTTCAACCTATAATCCTGTACGCCTCCATTTTCAAGATGACCACCGTAATACATAATGCTTCTCTGGTTTGGTACTTCGTAATTTATGTCAAGTTTATACGAAAGAGCATTGCAAAACTGGTGGAGTTCTCCACGATCTCTGTAGACACGGTTGGAGACTTGCCAGGGGTGTATCGAACGAACCGAAAGCCTGTATACAACTTCTTCCCTATTGGCGTCGACATTCTCGCATCTGAAGAAAAAGAGTGCATCCCAAGTATTACGATTGTCGCGGACGTATTGTTCCACTCCTTCTCTGAACTTCTCCATTGTCTTGCTGTCTTTATGGCATGACAAATGAAAATGCAATAGTATACTCACTGTTGCTTTCTCGGAACGGTTGCAATTGGTAATCCTGGCGCTAGCTATCGAGCTATTTGAAACTTGAGCGATTTCATTGGTCGCGCCGAACCGCAACGTTGTGCTGAGCACAGAAATGTCTACAAACAAAAAAAGGACAATGAGGACGGAAAAGCAAAACAAACTGATGGGAGAGATAACTTCACTTGCCTTCAACAATCCAAGACATTGTCATCTCGGGTGCATCAGCACCGGCAGAATCTTGAATCACTATTCTGTCACCAATCGCTAAATTAAATGAATTGAAAAAAGTGCAAAACTCCCAGTGATGAGCGATTTGGAGTAATGGTTGAATTCTTAGTAATAATTCTATTTTTGTCGATACTAACGTACCATACGGTCTTGTGGAAACGAAATGATGAAAACGATCCGTTCAAAAGCATATCAGCATCTGTCACCTTCATGGGAAAATTAAATGCAGCTTGTTGTAGAAGCAAGATGAGAAGAAAAGTCCACTTACCTTCTCCCGACAATCAGCATGATGCCCTGAAAAAGTATCCATGAGTTTCGTTGTGAGATTTTCTTTCAGATGAAAGCATTTTCCATTTCAAACCAAAAATCTTACGTACCTCAAAAGCTTTTGCACAGGTTGACCCAAATGCAAAAGATCCGGCCAAGAGCAATGACGATAATGGTACCAGCATTGACATTGGATTGAATTCTAGTATCATTAGAAGGATCGTCACAAGAAGAAAATAGAAAACAGGATTGATGATCGATTTCAACACAGAGTCGATCACACTTGAGTTGCCAACTGAAGCTCGGAAAAAACGCAATTTTCGATACACCGTATCACAAGCTTGAACAAAAGAGAGAAGATCAATGGCCCCATCTGGATCTGGGTGGAACGTATTTACAAGCTTCTTTTTCTTAATCTCGTCTTCACTCCCGTCTTCTTGAATCAATAAAAACTCAAACGCCGAAAAGTTGAGGACAACAGAATCTGGGGAAAGCATCTTCAACCGTTTGTAAACCAATTCAGCGGAACTAATCATTTCATTTCGTGTAGATGCTAGCCCAAAAGATTCGTTAAACGGATAATCGAGATCCATGTAATGAAGGGCATCACTGAATCTAAGTATATCAGCTGTGAATAAATCTTGTGACTGAGAGCGAGAAAAATAAACAAGTATTAGATAACGATATCAGTTGAAAAACGCCAAATTGAATAAAAACTTGGTACTGACTTTTAAGCCCTTGTTAATTGGCTCTTCCCATTTGTCTAGGAGACTTTTCATCGCAAATCGAGTGCTTGAACCATAAAACTTCTGGCCCTGGAGTGTTTGGGTAGGTTTACCCTGATTGTAAAATTCTGTTTCTATTTTTTTCGACCTTCCGTCTTGACTTGGAGTCTCGCCTTGCGATGCCATCTCGTTGGTTAAAGAATCTTCGTCACTTAAATCTTCTTCATCAAACTGAATATCAGACCAACGAATCACGCTAAATTCTCGTCCTTTTCGAGAATTATCTCTTGATTCTGGAGCATTACTGTTTCCCAGATCGATTCCAACTATGTCGGCGATATTATCCGATACCATCGACAAGTCTGCGACTTCTGAAATTACTAGAACATCATCAACTATGTCCTGCAATTTTCGTTTGTATGTAGCTTTTTTGGTGAAAAATCAATGTGAGGATACCACCAATTGGTCAATTCTTTTCTATTCTTTGAGTCTGTTTGCCTTCACTTACCAACCATTCGTCGTCCGAAATAGAGTGTTAAGACTGTTTCTTTTAGACTCCGAGCTATACCAGCTATTATCATGCAAAACAAGATACGCAGGTAGTAATKCGAACTTAAAATGTAGGCACCTGAATTTTGTTTGGAAAAAATTTGAAGACCCGTGAAGTAAAACCAATGCTGTTTAAATCTGCTATTTCCTTCGAGAAAGATCAAATCCCAGAAACCCCATGCGGAAAGAACGAAGGGCCATCCCCGGGATTGATGAAAATACACGGTCACCCATGGGCCCATAAGCTTCGAAAATCCCTTTTTCCTACGAATCAGGCCATCGACTAGGATGGCTTGAGAAAACCTTGAAAGTTCAAGCATGACTAGTTGGCGACCTGCACCAAGGTATCAAAGGCAAGTTAGTTCAATTTATAATATCCGAAACGACGAATCCAAATGAACCGAAGGCGTACATCACTTCTTGCTTACCAGCAAAGTCAAACCACCATGAGAAGCAAACATCTCCAGGAATGTAATTTGGTGTGGAAGGATTCCCGAAGAAGTAAAACAAGACGAAGGAAATGGCGAAGAATGGAATCGCTATCAATAGTGTTGAGCGGATGAACCAATCGTAGAGGTGTTGTAAAACAGTAACGGGATTCAGGAATTCTTTCCATGCTTTCCATTCATTTTTCTTCAGCAGTTTGCGGGCTCTCCACTTCCGCTCCGACAAGTCTTTGTCATTATTCAGGAGTGGCAATCCTTCGTCGGGATATCCTTCGTAGTCCTCACTGTTCGGGATGCTTTCATCACTGGAACTCTCGGGAAAACTGATTGTGGATGCGTTGTCGTCGAACTTTCCATTACCGTGCCGTCTGCTTACTTCGAACCTGAATGGATCGCCGTCGCGAAGAGTTTCCGCTTTGAATGAATAGTCGGATTTCTGTTTGCCCAAATCCCTAAGAAGCGTCCTAGCTTTTTGGTTCCTTCCTTGGAACACACCATTGGCTGATTTTCCTTTCAGGGGATTTTGGAAAGCCTTGACGACGGGTTCAGATGACCGTCTCGATGATCCTCGGGATCGAAACGAATTCTGCATTCCGATAGAAGACCCCCGCCCTTGCATATAATCCTGTAAAATTGCGACAGAATGTCTATTCGACCTCTGCGATTGAACCGAATTCCGGTTACTTACGAGAGAATTTGTCGACGGCGGTCGCGATCGAAACGAATTATTCGACACACCGAGACTCTGCATCCTAAGGAGCGGGCGTTCTCCTCTCACGGCAGGACGAAAGCCGTCCTCCCCAACCTGCGTGTCCTTGGCGCGTTGCTCCACACTCGTAAGGACCGCACCTTCCGCCTCGTCCTCGTAGATCATATCCGGAAGGAGAGCATTGGACCTTGAAGCGAAGTTTGCGGAAAATTCACAACTGATTTCCACATCAGGATGTATATCCGATGCCGTGCTCATCGTTGACACTGAGCTGCTGCTGCTCCGAGGCAGATTGTGTGCCCCTTCCATCGCAGGCCAGAAATTTGATTTCTTTCTGCTTTTCTATTCTATCCCTCAGTGGGACGCAACGCTCGAACCACAGACCGAGTGACAATTTTTGGAGTTTGCTGGAAGAAAGATCCAGTCGTACCTGTACCGGTACGTACTTGTTCTCGGTCTAATTGTGCTTAACAATTCAGCACCGTACGTACAACTGGTAAGGGAAAAAATTGTACCGGTGCAAAACCATGCCGTGTTCAAAATTACCGCCGAAAGAAGAACAAATGCAACATTGTATTTTTGCGCGAGCCACAAGTACAAAACAACAGTTCAGAATTCAGAGCGAAATCCGAAAATCCGGCAATGTGTACGTAGCATTTGCTTCCGGAAGTAAGTATGAGTGCGTTATAAGACTATCGATTTCTAACAGGTTATGAGTACATAAAACGCGCCAGTTTTTGGCTAACTTTGCTTGCTTCTTAACTCCAGCAAAAGCACCAATCAGAATTAGAGAATCCGTCAGTCGGAAAGGTTTTCCCTCCTCTTTCCTTGCGTATGTTTCCTGTCAGAGAACCTTTTCGGGCTTGTTGATTTCTGAGCGCACGGAATTTTCCAAAAAACTCATTAAAACAACCTCCAAGAAGGCAAGCTGTCACTCCTCCAGAACTTTATCAATATCCAACCAATCGCGCTCACAAGACAAGTGTTACAATCCTTACATCAAGGGGAAGGGGATCGTGAAGTATCGTCGCGATCGACTGAGTAGTTTTGGAGCAACAGGATACCAAAGCTACAGCGAAAATATCATCGAAAAACAGCAACGACGAACTCCACAGGGAGTGAAAGGCTTAGTTGATACTGATCCTGCCTGTAGTTGGTGAAGTTGCTGAAGTGTAATTTATGTTAAGAGAAATCTGTTCTTGGAATCGATTTTGATTTTGATTTTATTCCACGCAAATAAGCAGTGGCCGGACGTCGATTTCGATTCACAGACCTGAATTCTGAGAGGAAAAAAGCTCGGAGCTCGGAAGAAGCTCGGAGCTACGAAATAAGAGTGAAGCCCAGTAGTTAGCGCCTTAAAGAGCACTCCAGTAGTAAGCGCCTTAGAGAGCACTCCAGTAGTAAGTGAATTATGTTAAGAGAAATCTGTTCTTGGAATCGATTCTGATTTCGATTGTATTCCATGTTAATAACTAGTCTCCGGAAATCAATTTCGTTTCGCGGAGCTGAATTCTGGGAAGAAAAAAGTGAGCAAAAAGCTCCAAAAATAGGAAATAATTCCATATAAAATAGTTCCTTTTTGGTTCCAGGTGGAACTAAGTGACAGCTTGAGGTGCAGGGTGTAAAATAAGACTATTGTTCCACACATAGAGTCCTGTAGAATCCCTACCGTTAAAAAGCTGTCACGTCTTACAACGCACCAAAACTGGTATGGGAAAATAGCGGCTTAGGATATCCATCTTCCTCTTGTTCAAGGACATTCTTCCTCTTTAAGAACCCAAGACCAGAAACGCTACCAAAATGAAGAATGATGATATTATTATTACTGTATTCAATTACAACCATTGGATAACGTTGAAAATCCTACCTTTGACAAGAGTCGAGTTCAATAGTTACAGTATTCCTACCTACCGAATAGGCTTGTATCATGGGTTCGATTCCCCATGTTTGTCGAATAGAATAGAATGGGTTGGAATCCTTTGATGGAGGCAATGATTCAAATGAGTCAATTCATGCAGTCTGCCATTTGTCCGTTAAAAATCAATCATCTCAAAACTTATTTTAAAAAAAAATATTTTTGAAAACATGTAAAAAAAAACTGTCTGAAACATGGCTTTGGAATCCATCATCAGATCAGGCAGCAAAACCTTCACCGTACCGTACCGTACGAGTCAGTACCAGTATTCGAGTAACGTGAGTGAGGGCAAGAACGCAACAACCAGCCGTTCTTTGCACAAGCACGAGTACGAGTACAGCTGCGATTCTACTATCCAGACCAGCATTCGCAATTGTAAAGAATCAGACCCATTGCTTACCGTGCCGCATAGGAACTGAACATTTTGGGTTAAATTGAGCGTCAGCTGTATCTTCCGCTCCTGCTGACATCGCATTCAATATGCCTCGCCTTAGTGCAACCAGCTCGATGCCGTTCGGATCGTCTTCGATCGTGCCTTTMGTTGCGAGTCCCCAGGGAACATCATTGTATGGACAAACGAATAACAATGATTGTGAAACCGCCTTTTGCTCCTCGTCATCCTCCGTTAGGTTGTCTTGTTCGAGTCCAGGTGGAAGGTCTGTTCATTCACTCTCTGTGTCGTCCTCGGGCGATTGCTACATCGAGACCCACGCACTCCCACTTGCAGGGACAGTAGAGTCCGAGGTCGGCCACGATCTCCACGATCGAAACAAGAAGAACGCATGCATTATCCGCACACGACTGTCCGAGAGAGTCTCTTCCGCACTCTCTCGATATCCTCCGATAGAGCTGCTTTGCGTCGATGCGCTTTCTCCTTCTTCGAATTCTTCGTCGGCACCTTCCGAACTGGGCAACAGAAACGCAAGAGCGCTGGTCTATCTGCCATTGCTCTGTTTGTACACAAAGAAGGATGTCTTCCACATAAAGATTTCCTACGAGGCCACCGGAGCCACGGAGGTAGAGGGGGTGGCATCCGATGTTTTCGAACCATTTGAAGATTTTCTTATTGGAAACGGGGCCACCAACGTTTTACGGATCCGACAGGCACCGCAAAAATTCAATGGTTACGCGACTCTTTGCCCCGCGGGAGCGATGGCAATGCTGACACAAAATCCCTCGACCGGGGAATATTGTCTCTGCGCCTATCATGGTAACGGAGGATCGTCGTCATCGATGGCACCGAAAGGCAACGCGGCGTTCACTTCTCATTACTTCCGAATGGAAGAGCTGGCAGATCCCAACGAAAAAGTGGTTGACTTTTGTTTCTGCCAATCGACTGGATTGCCTCTGTTGTCATCTCTCACGGTGGCCTTTATGAAGTTATCGGGTGAAGTACTCTTTGCGACGCCCATTGTTTTCCGTGGCACCATTGTCCCAAGCCAAACCGTGACCAAAACCTTGGAGTTCCTAGAGAGCTCACTCGAGGAATGTACCCCCAGCACTGCAACATGGAGGCAATTTCGCGCAGCGAAACGTTTCCTCGACGACGCCTTTCCCCGGCACGGAAGAGCCAATTTTGTCACCCTCGGTCAGGTCGCGACTGCGAATGGCAGCAAACGATCAAAACCACCATCGGAGGTCTTCAATTGGCCGGTCCAACTGCAGGGTCCGATCTTGTTGCCACCAGAGCTCGAAGAGTACGCTTTCGAAGGTTCGGCAGCGAAAATTGAGCCCTTCGCMACAGAAGGCGACCTTGTCGGGTTCAGCATAGGGTACACCGAAGGAATGGTAGACTTTGCCGTTGTGTCACCTTCGTCGTTCGTCCCTCGATTTAAATTTGAGAGCCCAAACGATTCTTACGATCTGGATCAAGAATTGACAATCGGTCAAACAGTCAATCGTGTTGATTTGGCCTCGAGTTCCTACGGTGGTGAGAACGACACGATCAAGGACATCCAATTGATCCCTGATCCTATAATGGACGATATGATTCATTACATGACGCCAAATCAAATCATCAGTATTTCTACAAATACTACCAGAATTGCATCGAAAAAGGCGCGTGAACATGGATCGCACGGAGGCAATAGAGGCATGTTTTCTCCTCCATCGAGAAGAAGTGAGTCCCGACCGAAGACAACAGCTTGGAATTCTTTGGATGCAAATTTCATCAAAGGCGGACAAAATCCGATAGTAGGAGCTGTGATCAGTGATGACGTTCAACTCGGGCATGTCTTGGTAGTCCGTCTTTTCGATGGAGAAATGATGGCGATCAACCTGACAGAAACACGGCATCTTTGTGATTTGGAGAACTTCGCAGCAGCACCCGAGAAAGTCCTGGCCATAGAAGATGGTTCCACTGCTGCCATGTCAGACGCAGAACAGCAAGCACTGGCTGTTCTTGAGCAGACACGACCACTGACTGATGTCGTGCAACCACTCGTCAAAGATGTTATCAAGGGAGTCACGGCGCTGGCACAAGTTGGTGGAAGTGCCACTGCACAATCAGATGTTACCCCCGCTGTTCTTGCTGCTGTTGTTGGTATCGAAAGCAAGTGTAAAAAAGATATATATCTCCCGCTGATGACCATGAACGAGCATGTATCTGCTCGGAAAGCCCAATTCAAAGTAGTAATCGCGAAACAAAAACTGCAGCTCCATGCGCTCAAAGAAATGGTTGCCAACCTTCGAGAAAGACAGACTATCGTAAGAGAGAAGACAGACATTATGCTCCAAAATTCGAAATGTCTAGTGGATCGTAGTGCATCGGTGTTGCAGTCATCGAAAGACCTTCTCCCTACCATTACACAAGCAGAATTCGACTACTTTCAAGAAATCAAACGATTAGACGAGAAGTCGGCAATGTGGAAAAACGAAGCCGAGAGACTTTCGAGGAAGATCACAAGCCTGCACGATTCGACCGACGATGCTACAACGTATCTACTAAACCTTTCCCCCGAGGATCAGCAAAATGCGGGACAACTTTTGAATGTGTGTGCTGTGCTACTCAAGCGATACGAGGACAAGTTGGCCATGGATGAAGAAAAATTAGAGGAGTGCGCACAGGATGCTGGCATTTTGCAGGATGCGTAACCATAGAACGGTCCAAGTATTTTTTCGATCGGTTGAAAGCGATGATTCCAGAGCGTGCCGACGATAGATATGATGAGACTCTGATAGGGATCAATGGGCAATTTTTAGAATTCATCCTCACAAACTACCAAAAAAGTCACTGCTTAAAAAATATATTCAAGCATCTCTTTTATCATGCTTTGAGTAAGCTTTAGAAAATGTCCAAGGGGACCAAATATTGTCGGAATTCCCCGTCCTGTAGTTCTACTTGAAAGTACACTCCTCTGTAGGTCCCATCGTAGGATTCTAGAAGGGCATCTCCTGGTTTCCATAGAGCATCAAATCCCAATCCACTTTTTCGAATGTCAGCAAATGTGTACACCCCTCCAGAGTTGTATTTGATATACACACTGCCGCTGAGATCGATTGGAACCCCATCCTTGTCCATCCCGTGAAGAAGACCCCTAGGTAATTCTAAGGCCGTGACCCATGCTTTCAATGCAGCAACCCCATCCTCTGCGGAAGGAGCACAGATGCCTAGCATGCAGCGCCCCATTACGGAATCCCGGTTGCGTTCTTCGGTGGCAGCAGCCGACAGCAGAAGAACGGAGGCCTTCAGCGCATCGCGGCTACTCGTCAGAATTTCGTTGGCTTCTGTATCTTGCTTTTGTCCCTGGGATTCCGGGTTGAAGATTTTGTCCCACTCCGAAAGTATTCGCGTGGCCTCCTCCACTGAATCCACTGAAGGCGATGTTGCTGCATCGGGTTGACTCGACGAGAATACCTTCGTTGCCAGTGGACTCGTTTGAAGCGCGACTCGTTGATGGACCGGTGTAAACGAATGYGCCGTTGCGACAAAAACCAGGCATGTTATTAGTTGCAAAATACCGAAAGAATCCTTTCGCTTCACTGAAGGTTGTCGAATCACTTTGACTGTCGTCATCGGATCGGAAGCTTTGGTATGGTTCAGGAATGTGTGGATAGGGGAAATATTAGATTATTGGTGACCCTTTCAATGTCGGTCAAGAAAGCTTTACTATTTTCATCACTGACAAGAGAAAATTCGAAATGCGATGAACCGTCAAAAATGGTTCGACGCTTGATGCTAACAACAATGTGCAGGCTGTTCCCTGTTGCAGGTGATGTGTCTTCGACGATACTCGTACCTACCGCTACATGTACTACGGTACATGTATTAGCAGGATTAAGTAGTACGTACTCGTACGGAAGTAGTAGCAGCAAGAGTACGTACCGGTACTACCCACGGCTTCTTCAATTCGTTCGAATTTCGTTCTATTCCATAATCCATAAGAGCGCCAGGCCAGTACAGGTTGGTACGTAGCCAGTAATGGTTGGAAAGACTACTTGTACCGTACGTACGTAATGGATAGGTTCGCTACGGATTTTATGTTGATKATGATTCATTCGCTGTTGAAGTTTTCAGTCACGGAAAACGAGTCCTACACGTAACGCAGTAGTGCTGTTAAGTTTTCAAATAAGATTTAGGGGCGGCGAGAATAGAAAGAGGGAGGGATTTACTACATTTATGTTTCATCTTTTACTGTACGAACCGTACCGTACGGTACCAGGTAGCCTGTTTGTTCTTTTGACGACGACATAGTACTGGTACCTGTAAACTTGTACGTTACTTGTACAGAAGGTAGTACGTCGGAACATCACCGTTCACCGAACTAGTTTGCCGTACCGTACCGTACGTACACACCGTACTGAGTAAATTTCTCATTTGGTCGGCGGGCTCGCATACCGTTGTTAAGCGGTAAAGTGTTTTCTAATTTTAATCTCGTTTCTTTCGAGACCAACCGGGGCCCGAAACGAAACCCTTCACCATCGTCCAATGCTCCCTCCGGTTATTCCGTTCGGAAAACCGACCTTCTGGTGCCAGTATCCAATCCATCGTCGAAATTATCTGAAGGTGTAGTAACAATAGTCTGCAAAGATAAWAAACCAATATGACGTATCGCGCTCGAGGTAGATCACTGATAGAAGTCGTTCTGGTAAGACTGTTGTTTGCGGATTTTTTTTGATGCGTAACACACGCCTATGCACCGTGGTCGTTCTTCGTTGTGCTGGGTTCGGTTGCGTTCCATCGGTCGTGGTCACGGCCGTGTCTAATGAATACTTCGCTCTTTATTTGCTCTCCGAATAATTCACCACACAACAGGCAGTATGTTTTGTGGTATTCCTAGTGGGTTTCATAACCGTTCTATGCATTGGTAATTACTTCCGAGCGAAACGAGCGCAGGAACGACAGAGGCAGCGGCGCCTTGCGAAGCTTGCGGCGTCAAACAATGCAGCGGCGGCTCAGGGAATGTATGCAACGGATGCCAATTATTCAGCATCGTACGAAGCCCCGGCACACGTGGCGGGAGGTGGTGGTGTTCAGGCATAAGGCAATGCAAACTTAACGGCCTATCTTTCAAACAAACAATAGGAGCGAGCAGGACTTGAACCATTTCGTCGTTGCCGTCAGTATTCTGTTTCTCTGAATAGACAGAGAAACCAATTGCAATCCGGGGATCGCGATTCTACATAGTAATTCGGCAACTTTTCGTAAGACGGAAAGAATGTTCTCCCTACTCCATACACAATAATGTATATTAGTTCTGAACTTTACCCATCAATTTGAGAACGTGTGATGAAAGTCTGCTTTATTTCGCGTGTTCCTGCTGGATCATGAGTCAACAGAGAGATAGCTGAATGCCACTGTTTCTACTTCTTCAATTCGTTTGTTGGGGGAATGGTAGACTCGTAGACAATTACGAATCCAAACTTTGATCCGGTACATTTCAAGCAGGACAGACAAACAGTGGTGATCTAATTTATGTCTTCAAGCCCTCCCATTGACCAGTCCAAATACTACGCTAAATATTTATCGTTTTTTGAAATAATATTACAAAGTTTCATCTCTGACCGTAAAGTTTTACGTCCATCACGATGTCAGGTTGATACTGCCTTTCATTATTGCAATAAATATTTTTGAATCTCTGGTATTCTTCGAAAGCTTCTTTTGGAGGAGGAATCGGTCCGGGAGCTCCATTCTCAACGCAAAGAGTCCTAGAGTCGGCTGCTAGTTTGGCATAGCCCAGGGACTGGGGGATCACGATTCTTCGGATTCCACCAGGACGCATCGGGGTCAGAGATTCTCCGTCGCCCAGTATAGCCTGTTCGATACCGGCAATCGTAGAACCATCTCCCAGATTCCATCGATACGGCCTGTCTACATCGGYAGTGCTGTAGATTTTCGTTCCGTAGCGCGCCCCGGTCGTTGACATTACGTAATCGATGGTGGCGGTTGCACCGGGTTTGAGGGGCTGTCCAGTTCCTACCCTCGCGTCTGCCCACTGGATTCCGGATTGTGACGTCTGAAACTTCAAATCCGGGGAAGCCGCACCCGCGATTTTGGTGGAGCTTGCTCCCGCCGTGACGAGGCCAGCAGCCGCCACAGAGGCGGTCTGGGCAAATGCATGTCGACGGGAGATCGAGGGATCTTGGTGGGAGAGACCGAGGCAGTCACTCGCCAAGTAAAGAATGCACGATAGCAACTTTAGGTACCGAATTATAGAACACATCTTGATGTGAATAYCAACTTGCTTCACCTTGCCGAAGTTGATGGTGTAAATTAGAGTGATGTAATAGAGACACGCTAGAACTTTTCGTATCCCTGAAAACTGCCGACTGACTGATTGTGTGGGAAGGCATAAATTTGCTGGTGGTATAATATGCAGCCTACGTCGTGCTCATACAGATCTTTCGTACCAAAAAAAATACTAATCAATTTTCAATTTCTTCATTTTTTTGGTGCGTCGATGAAGTGGCGTAACAACACAATGGACAGTACCCCAAGTACGTACCGGTACAGCAGAAGTGTTTCTTCTGAGGGGGTCTAGAGCAAATTTGAAAAAAGATCCGCCATGTGAAAAATGGAAACTACGAGGTACAATTTTTTTCATTCTGGGACGTTCCGAAACGACTAATTTCCACGTACGCTTAGCTACCAGCTCTCCAACTAGTTTGACTACGGTAGATTGCAGCGCCTCTATGAAAAAAGAGGGGGTCCCGGGAAACAATTTTCATTTAGGTCGGATTTCTCTGGCTTTTTTCTGGTAGATTTAAAGTAAAAACATTGTCGATTTAAGGTAGAAACATAGTCGATAATTGGTAAATATATATTCAACATGTGGTAGCCCTATCAGCACGTGCCATACTGCGGGTCTAGTATAAATTATACATGGGGGGGATCTGGGAAGGCTACCAAAAATCGACTATAAATCAGATATCAATCAGATATCGATCAGATAAAAATCTGATATGTATTCCTTTTCTAGTCGATTTGTAGTCGAATTCTGGTAGCAAAAAAATCGAATTTTGAAGAAATAGTTTCCCGGAACCCCCTCTTTTTTCATAGATTCGTTCGATATCTACTGTAGTCGAACTAGTTGGAGAGCTGGTAGCTAAGCGTACGTGGAAATTAGTCGTTTCGGAACGTCCCTGAAAAAATCCAGTTCTTTTTTACCGTACCGTTGGCAAGGGAGATCAAGTGGTTGATTGGTAGAAAAGCTGACCTTGGTGATGGAGAGGAAGAGTTTTTGGCATGGAAAGGATACCCAAATTGCGAGGATACTGACAACAACAATACTAACAACCTCCTTGGTCAACCATCACAAATTTCACAACTTACTTCTCTCAACTTCCCCCCCCACCCCTGCTGGTTGTCGTTCTTAGTATCTCAAACAAATGCGACTGATAGTAATACATACTGGCAACTGCACACCAGGCCCTCTTCTGATGAAGCATCTGCCACTGTTGGTGCTGGCAGGGAGAGGGAGGAAAGACAGCAAACACAGAACTCACTGGTGGTAATTGCTCAGGCTTACTTTTGTAGGAGCAAAGAAAATGACAGCAACCAATGCAGCAACAACAAGAACTGTGGAATTATAAATTAGCAACAAGAATTACAAATTAGTTTCCTCATGATAAGATTAGGCTCCGCCAAGCAAAAAATACAATCCAATTGTATATTAGCAATTGTGTGCTACATACAGCCCTGTGTAAGCAACCTTACTTGTTATATGATCAATAACGCCCTATGACCCCACATGACTACTATATTTGTGATTAAATTCTCTTTTGATTCATGTGCTTATAATGGTTAAGTGTCCGTTGGGGACCAAGATACAGCTCAAACTTTCAGTTCATGATTAAAACAGTTTTATGTTTAAATAACACGACCTATGSTCTGTGGATAACATGCCATCCATTTTTAAATGTGATTCCRGTCAGATGGGGAAGTTGCTGGGGGGCTGTACTAGTAGTGGAATATATCCATTTACATGTACAAAGAATACAGCATTTTTGTTAGCCAAGCCTATACAATAGGCAAGTATCCTCGCATATTATATAGTACTACTATATAAGTGTACTAGATTTGTACTCCTCCATATGTGTAGGTTCAGTCCCGCATGCTCACAATTGGCTCACAACTGGCCTCCTAGTACTGTGCTTGTTGCAATTATGAAACATTGTGTTATGATCAAACATACTTCTTTGTCTCTGGATTCATATTCCTAGAAGTATGAATTTTCTCAAAGAAAGAATCAATCAACCTGTACCAACAACCATTTTGTAATAAATAATGAAGCATGATTTCTTCTTGGGATTTTCMATCCCTTGGATTTGAATATGTGTCACCTAATTATCTTAAAGTCAGCCATAAACTATAGTAGTACTACTAGTGTGACAGCACTACAGCTTGTTTCATGCGTTACATACCATATGCCAATCGTCGCCCTTCTTGTACACCATCAACTTCAGTTTTGAAAAACTAAAGTATCAGACGTTCTTGGCCCAGTACAGTACGGTGTTCGATGCAACAAAAGGATCATGAAATTATATTATCTCGAAAATGGCGAATCTTGATCAAATCTTTGGCTTTCGATTGACAATTTACTTTGTTGTTCCGTTCAATAAATTGGAGACTATACAACAAGAGTGATGAGAAACTCCTTATCGGACATGTCTTTCGTCTTATAACGAAGTAAGAAGCAGAATTGGATGACGGAAATTATACACAACCATGTCTCCGCCCCATCATGACAGCTTTTAATCGTTCGTAAAACTAATCAATTGTTGTCAATACGATGATGATAAACTCGGGCCCAACTTTCTCATCCAAAAGAGTTTGGGTCGGAAGCCACGTCTGGCAACACGGTTCAATGCCAAAATTCGGGTCGTTGAAAATATAACAAGTTCTGTTCAATGCTAAAGTTGACCGGGTCTTAATTCGCAGTGAAAGCAAGGATCGGTAACCAGAACTCGCCATCGTGCGAGGTGGTCAATTGCACTAATTCAACCGATGCACGATTCGATACGATTTCCCAACGACCGATGAAGAAATGGTCGCGGGGTGCCCATCCGCTTCCATAGTTTCAAACCGAACAGAACCCAATCGATCTTTCGACCGACAGCGTAACATCACTGGGAAATTTAACTCCTCGAGCACCTTGGCCCCTTGAGAGGCTACAAATATCTTGTCAAGTGCGCACTTCGCACTCACCATAAAAGACTCACCCTTGGGCAACATTTCCATTCCCCAAGTGATGCATCGTTTAAAAGAGTCAAATTCTCCGTTGCCTGATGCTATCGTAACCGAATCCTTATCCACAGCACTGGGTATGAATACAACTATTGAGAATTCCGATAAATCATCGGGATTTGATAATTTCGATCTCACTTGTATTGCAACCTTGATTGTGGATTTTGAATGAAGGACTTTCTGTTCCAAGAGCTACACATAAAATTCATGAGAAGGTTTCGCAATCAARCAGAAAGAAATTTAGCAAAAAAATTGAAAAATCTGTAAAAAGCAAACAACAAACAGTGTTGATTCAATACAGTCAATCGTCTCTGAATATTTCTTACCAGTGGCATGTGTTCCATGCTCTGTGCAATTCGATACGTTCCAACATTCACAAATCCGAGAACTTCTTTTGGAATAGTGACAACACTCATATTTTTAAAATTGTTTTCATCCTGTTGTCCAACTCCTTTAGCATATACATTATTTGGTATAAATTCAAAACTTCCATTTTGTTTGCGGGTTTTTGACTCTAGGAGAAATGGAATATTTTTTAGGGCGTCTGAGGAAACAACTTGTGCCTGTTTTCATTTTGAAATTGAGAGGGAAAAGGATTAGGTAACGTTCCGATCCGATCCGAGTCATCTTGAAAACCGTCGAAGAGAGAGAGAGAGACCTTCATTCTGCCAAAAAAAAACTTACCATTAATGTTCCCTGGATTTGAACGTCTGATGCCCCTTCTTGTTCGTTAGACAGATGTGCCGTTGACGAGATTTCTTCATGAACTTGGAAGTTGATCATCAATCTTGGCGGGAGAGCAGAAGACGTATTTGATTTCACCGTCGATCCGTTCTCTGAACGTGTTGATTGGTTATCCGTCGATACAGTAGGATCAGCCGTCAATTTCTTGCTTTGCAACTTTTCCGCACATGCAGCTCCAATCTGAAAAGGGTCAAAGACGCCTTCCTCCGCGTTCCATGCATCAGATTCGTCGAAGACAACATCGTCCTTCACGAAGCTATCGTTGAAATCGTCCATCTCATCCACTACGGTGTTCTTCTGTTACCTATGCGTATACTCCTGTTGTGTGGGTCACTTTCAGGGCTAGCATAAAACCATTCAGCGTTCGCAAAACCGTTCTCGTTGCACAATTTACATAATCTCCATGGATTATGCGGTTTATTTGGAACCCGAAAGGTAATTGCTTCGTGAAGCATTCCTACCAGTGCGCGCAGTAAATAATAACTTTACTTCGTAGCATTTGAAGTGTTGTTGCTCTAGACAAAAAAATACAAGATTCCCGTTACTGTGCCGTACGTACTCGTACTTACAGTAATAAGTAGTTTTTGTTTCAGCTTTGGTGGGACGGGTTAAGTACGAACACCAGTATTAGAAGTAATCTGTAATACGCTACGGTAACTGGTACCACACGAGTAATACCGTACGGTACAGCACAGGAGAAGTTTTTGTTTTCTTCTGCCGTACGTACCGGTACTACGTACCGTTACAGGACGTACGTAAAGTACGGTACGCAACGTTTAGCACCGGACAGGTATCGTACATTAATGATGGCAGGGGTCCTAAATTATGACCCCTGAATGATGGACACTCCCTCCATCCCGTCCCCGAGCGCTACTTGTACTATACGTACGTACGTAGCGTACGTATCCTTTTTCACATGGACGTAAAAAATKTTACGTATTACAGTACGATTGGTATCATACGCAATTACATATTTCTTGATAGTATGATGTGTTGTTAAAAGTTGAAGCCAAAAATATACCGTACGTAGGTACCGTACCACTCAACAGAATCCGAGGCCTTCGTGAATACAAAAATAATTCTGTAAAAATATTACTGTATTGATTTTTTTCGGTCATCACTTCATAGCGGGCACGGGGTACTCGTACCAGAACGAGTATGGTACCTACCGTACCGGTACTTCGCAGAAGTACTGTATTACGCACTTCAGAAATTACAGGAATAGTGCTTGTACGAAGCTAAGAAATGGCGCGACATGATGCGAGATGATGACGACGACAACGAGAAGTTGTGAATCTCAGTTCAGACCAAACACAAGCACAAAATACATACCGCAACGTAACCTCCAACCATACGGTCCAGTTGTCGGACCTTTCTCCTTAATGTGTTCATAAGTTAATGATGAATGCTGCGACAGTATTTAACATCACATCACCTCTCTTTTCATTTCCGCACCGTTGTAAGCCGCCATACGAAGCCGCTTYGCAAAATCTTCTCCATAAGAACCGCATCAAATAGAAAGACTGATCTATTCGAACCATAAGCAGCCGGCGAAACTCAACCTACGCATGATCCAAAAGGAACAACTGGAAGCAATTACCTGACGGGTGAGCCGTCTAGTACCTACTATGAATTTCCCAACAGTGAAACCAGCAAACGAATGGGACGATTCGGAGTACGCATCAGATATAGTATCAGAATTAGAAGAAGATATAAATTATGTTGGCGATGTTAACTTTGTCGGCTCGTTTTCGAAGCATRACGACGAAGAAAACGAGAACGCATCAGGATGGAATGATCCCTGGTCGTCCGATGCTTGGAATGATGTTCCTTGGGAATGCGGCGCAGGGGGCGCCGCTTCAACGACTCCCAATCGTCGGAATCAAAAACTCGTCGATACATCCTTTGAGTCCCTTCAATTTGGTCCTTTGGTGAAAACGACGGGCGAAGAGAAAGAATTTCGGGACTTGGACATTGCAGATGCATTCGGCGAACCTTTTGGGCCTGCGTCTAATCCTTCCATCGCCGCTGCAGACAATCATTCCTCACAAACGACTACGAAACGACTCAACAGCCAAGGATCAAGCCATGGAGATCTACTAAAGGGGTGCATAATCTGCGTCAATATAATTGTGAAGGAGCGTTTGTCGATTGTCTTCGATGATGCTTCGAAAGAGCCCATATGTAGGGTTGTGGGGAGCATATATGTGAAACCAACGAAAAGAAATATAAGTTCCTTTTGCTTGACTGTTCGTGACAAACGATCCCATGTTGAACACTGGGATGAACGAAACAGTCGATGTCGGAATATAACTGCAGCTGTACCACATTTGGCTCTRGATCCTGGTGACCAAGTTTTCTCAATTTCACTTAATCGAGAGCGTCAACAGGATAGTGGACTCGATGCCCCGATTGCAACCTACACGTGTACACCACGGCTCAGACCAATGCCAATTGTACGTAAAGTATTGCCACGATACTTATGTTGTTTGCATGTTTCTTCTTGTCTTTGGTATAACRTTACTCGACCGATTGACTTCTTCACCTGGTTCTAACAATATGAAAAATTATTTGATACTACTCTTCCACGCAGTTGTTGAAGACGAAARTTCACAAAAACAACAATCGATGTAGGATTGGAACACGAATTCGAGCCAACCCGCAAAACAACTATCATCTCAAGGATGTCGTCATCTTGATCATAGTGCCTGTTGAGTTGGATGGTGAAAACGTTACCATGTCTCGCCAGGGTGGCGTTTGGGATGAAATGAAAAGGACTCTCATTTGGACCATTCCTAGTTTGGAACCTGGGGAAATCGTTGATATACAGGCACAATTCAAAAACACTACGAAGAAAGGACTCTCACAATCAGATTCGTCTGACCGTGCGACCATTGATTATGGCGACTCTGGCAATCGCTCTTTGAAATTTCCAGTGTTGGTAAGGTGTAATGGGGATACAAACTTCAGCAAGATCGACGCGGACACGAACTAYAACGAATGTGGATCAACTCCGATCGAGTTAGAAGTAGAAAGGCTGGCAACAGTCTTATATCGCAATGTTTAAGCCATTACTTTCCAATTCGGGTGTTACGTCATGGATTGTGTCCAATGTTAACGACAAATCTTTTGTTTCAGTCTACTAAAGATTACTCTAACCAACAATGGGGCTTTCATGTAGCTGGGTTCATACTGACTCRTAACTATTCTGTGAAGTAATGAATTTGCCTCTGAAAGACAGCAGCAACACTGGCAGTGATTTTCTCATACATTTGTTATCACGGAAAGCTCTATTTTGCTATATCGATGCATCGAACTTTACTCATCGTAACATATTCTTGATCTAAGGGACTCGCTCTTCTGTAGTAGTAATGCGCCGATTAGTGTATACTACTAGTAGTACCATCAAATTGATCACCAGCACAAAGAATTTAAGAAGCAAGAAGAACTGTTAGAAAGTCAACAAGAACCATGTTGGAAATGACATCTGAAACTGACTCCATGCAAGAAAGAGCTGAATGGCACCTGTACTGATTATCAGAAATTTCCTGCTTCAAGAAGAAGGGAGAGCTTCTTCTTCTTGTTGGTACTACTGGCAGATAATAGTAGTAGTAGTAGTAGTAGTAGTAGTAGTAGTAGTAGTAGTAGTAGTAGTAGTAGTAGTAGTAGTAGTAGTAGCGGTACTAGTACTAGTTAGTATGCTAGTATAAGTACTACTAGTAGGACTATTAATAGCAATACAACAACAACTACTAGTAGTACTACTACTACTAGTAGTAGAAAATAATACTAGTACTAGTACTAGTAGTAGTAAGCAGCAGTGGTGATAACAGTAGTAGTAGTACTACTACTACTAGTACTATTACTTCTGTGATTCAGGGTCGCAATTTGTAATTCGCGGTGATCGGGTCATTTCTGCAAATCTGATACCTAGACAGACTCCAGATTCATGTACTTTGTACTAGTTCATGTTCAGGTAGTCTGAGCAGGTTAGCTCAGAGCATCCCAGCCCCAATTACGGCGGTCGCACCCCGTACTACTGCTGGTACTACGGTAGTGAGAAACGAGTTTTTAAACTCGTGCACAACTTCATGCGACAACAGAACGTTGTCACCCGCACACCTACTTCTGCCTCAATGTTACAGAGATAGGTTCATGAAGGTTGAAGGTGTTGATCACAAAGTAATGCACAAGTCCTGGTATCAGCATACTCCGTCGTGTTTCCCACTATTTCAAAACCAAAGATGAACACCACCGAAGACACGAAGACGGATGTGATCAACTCTAATGGAAGTGCTTCAACGAATGGCAAAACTGGTGGTGAAAGCGGACCTGTAGAAAATGCGAAGGTGAAGAACAAGGAGGCAATTTTAACCGGTGGAATGGGATACGGTAGGAAAAAACGCCAAGCACTTGACGCATTTTGGTCTATTTTGTGGCCCGGTCTTGAGAAAATTGGATGGAAACGAGTGAGTGATACCAACTCTAGCGTGTACAAATGTAATGTGCGTTAGAAGTGTGCAATTGCCACGTCCTATCATCATTACTTGTTTGTATGTGCGGGCAGAGTATACAAAATGGCGAACGGATTGCATTTTTGATTAACTGTTATTTTTGCTCGAGATACAAAGATCATCTTTTTGTCTAGAAACCTTCGACTTACAGAGGCTTCGTCTCAATTGTTTATCACGATTTAGATTGTTGGTGAAGGAAGCGATGAAGGCTCGATGATATTTTTGCCACCCGGTATTATAGCTATGAGACGGGGGAAACGAAACATAGAATATTTTGACAGAATCAAACTAGTGATCGAGTTTCTTGAGGAAAGACGGAGCAAAGCAGAGGGGAAAATTCTGGATCTGTATCGCAAAGAGATACCGGCTACCGGCGGAGATGCCGTTGCATCAAATCCAAAAAGAGTTGGCGGTCGACCAAGATTGCGAGTTTCCCGATCGTCAATAAAAGATCGGGAAATTGAAGAGATTGATACGAGTTGGAAAGATGGTAGATGTCTTTATCCAAAACGATCGAGCAAAATAGGTAAAAAGCATCAAGTATCATCTCTACCTCGCGCGGGAACTTTCGAAAACAAAAGTGTACCGGACAATCGAGGGTGAGTTTTTTTTTACATTGGCTTCTAATAGTGGCTTCCAACCTATCATTGTTCATTTTCCAATACTAAAACCTCTCGCAATTCCTGCATTAACTGCGTAGATACGAACTGATTTGGAACTGGAAAGAAGCTGCAGAGAAGGGTATGTTGAACTTCATAGAAGAGAACGTTCCTAGCAATAAGAGAGAGAAAGCTCTAGAGCTCATGCACAAAAGTAATTACGTTGTATCAAATATTAAGGGATTTAGCGAACAAATCGATGCAAGCAATTCTTTACAGTGGACAAAAACAGATAGGGAAAAGTTTCATGAAGAAATTTTTCGTAGTCGAAAAAATTTCAAGTCAGTCTTACAAAACATGGGTAAAACTAACATGGGGGATGTTATTGCGTACTACTTGGGACACTACAAGAAGTCAGATGATTATAGACTTCTCAAGGCTGTTCGTTCTCAAGAAAGGGAAGAAAAAGCAAATCAAACCACTCATGCTGTGGACCACTGTGCTATTTGTGGTGAGGGAGGCAGTCTTTTGATCTGCGATGGATGCGAAAGTGAATGGCATATGGGTTGCTCTAAACCAGCGTTGAAAGCAATCCCTGAGGGTCACTGGGAATGTGATATATGCGTCGACCGCAAGTTTCTGGAAGGCAGGAAGCGCATTCTCGAAAATGTGAAAATGAATGCAACCGATCAACCATCAGGGAAGAGGGAGAAATTGGGATTGCACCAAGGAAGCGATATTGGATCAAAAAGACATGATCAAAGTATGCCCTGGACAAGTTTTCCTCCAGATGTTTTTGATGTAATCAAGGATTTTTCAAGAAATGTCAATTCGATCCTATCAACTGCAACAATAACTTTAAAATCAGAGGAAGATCTGATATCGAATTGATTTATCTCCGCTGTTTTCTCTTTCTGAAAATGGTTCATTCTCAAGTGGCCTGTCATGAGAACAGCATTGAATTGAAAAAGTATTATCAAGTTCTTAATGTCGGAAGACATGAACAATCACGAAGGAATACTAAACGCACTTCAGTTGAGAGTTGTCGTTTTTGTTGGCCTGAAGAAAAAAACGATACCGGTATGCTTCGACTAGGGCAATGTGGTTTATGATTATGCTGGGGGCTTAGAGAATGCTGACAAAATAAAAATAGATGCAGTACCGTACCTCAATATGTAGTGATACTACGGTACTTGAACCCATCCAATTGTCACTTCATAAATGCTTAAATAATTAAAAAATTTCGTTCCTTCGACAGCACGTACCGGTAGGTAAAGTATCCAAGTACTTTAGGATGATAGCATGGTCCCGGCCTCCAATGGTGCGCGTGCCCCATGAGGAAGAATATTGCGCGACATCGTGACACATCTTCGACTCTCCACGCGCAACATCGCTAAATCGAAAAATTGTATCCGTTGAGTTATACTTACTTAGAAAATACTGTCTCCCGCTCAAAATTCAACGTTKAAGACGAACATCAAAACTTAGTCTGTTTTGGGCTAGAATTCGCCGACCGCAAATTGAAACAAAACTCTCGTGTAAATGGTGAAAGCATCATCACATCAAAATAACCCCCAGTATTTATATCAACCCTTTCAGCAAAGAAAATCYAAATCCCGAAAAGTAGAAGGCACAAACCTATGGCAAGATGGACTCGACTATGGGAGAAGAAATGGTAGCAAAGCCAACATCTAGAGAACTGGTGGTTGTCGATGGGGGCGAGTATGCCCTTGTCGAATATAACAAAAGACGAGCACACATCTGTTGGTGAGTTCAAGGAGTCTGTCTCTCGATCGTGTAGGAACCAATACATGCGGATCCCAGGGCAGATCAAAGATGAAGAACTAACACGATTGATTCCAAACACAACTCTCTTTTGTTCTACGACAGTGGATGCGATACGAGAAACGCAATATTCGTCGTCGATACCATCAGTATTTGCTTCTACGGCCTAATGACGGTTAGCTTTGCCTTACTTGCTGGTGACAAACTACAGTACGACGATGATCAAGTGCAAGTAGTCATGACCACACTGTACAATACAAAGATAGGTTTCGCAATTGCAACATCTGTCATTGGCATGCTTTGTAGCATGATCGGAATATTTGGAGCAGCTCAATTCAGTACGATTGGAACCACCATCGGAGGTCTATGGTTCGTGTGCGAGAGCATTCGTTGCTTGGTATTCAAAGATGTTGTTACTGCAGCAGTTGCAGCTGGGTTCTGCTATCCTCACGCGGTATTCTACCACGAGCTAAAAAGTGGAGTGATGAGTCGTGAAAACTATCCAAAAGAAAAGATTTGCTGCGACTGTTGCTGCAGCTGCTGATTCTTAGATTCCCCTGCATCGCCCTTTGTTTTTCCTATTTCACACTCGCATAGATACCAATCGCGACCCAAGTTGTAGTATTAATATATTTGAAGTTGTCAGTTAATTAATGTAATTGAATAATTGCATACTTTTCCTGACATTGAATGGGTGTTTTCGTTTTTTCGAAGATTGTTAGAACCGAGGTAACATTCTTAATTTAACGGCGAGGATTCTTCGTGGGTCAAAGTTTCGTCAAAGTTGTTGCAGCTACTGAACCGATTGTTTATGGAAGAACCTAGCAGATAAAAACGCAGTAGCTGAAATTAAAATGAAACGACAGATGAATGTGAACCATCGTTAGTTGTCGTTTGCCCCAAAACAGTAGGATGTTCTCGATAGCGAAACCTTCGTATTTATTTTGAAGGAACCAAGCTTTGTTTCCGTCTGTACGGGTAAGGAAGATTGAGAATAATCAGTCATGAGTAGGTCGGATATGTCAGAAGTACTTTTCTCACAAATTTGTGGTACAATTTTCGAGGATGTCGCGCGCGCTAATACGACACGCTCAGAAGTCAATTTACACGCTTTCGGGGGGAACAATCTACCGTTTCAACGCTTGAAATCAGATTCCCTTCCTTTTTACATAATTTATTTTTTAATTCAGTATCGTATCCTTTTTTTTTGACGAAGAATTGATCTTTATTTCTGCAACTCAATTTTGTTCTAAACATCAAAACAAGGAAWAACCTCACATAAACCCATAAAACAATTTTCTGAAAACTTTGACGAGACAAAATGGATCCAAATCAGGTTTCTAAAAGCACTGAGATCTGCCAGGGTGACACCGACTACGTCACTTACGACAAAGCACCAAAGCGCGGGCACGTTTTCTGGTAAGTAAAAATGAACTGAACATGACACCGTATGGAATACCCAAATGTGGACTTGGAATCACGAATGAAACTTACTCTTTGCTTTGATGACAATAGTGGTTGTTGCTGTGATGTGAGAACAGCATGTCTTGTCGTCAATGTAGTCGCTTTGACATTCGCTGCATTGGGCTTGGTTAGTTTGGCTCCACAAATGGACAGACCTGGATTTGAACGATTCGGAATCTTCATGGCACTCTTCGTGATTGGAATCATTTCCAACTCTTTGGGCATTTATGGTGCTTTAAAATTCAAGAAGATTTATGTCCTCATTGCCACTATCTGGTTTGGTCTTGAAGCAATTCTTAGTCTTGTCCTATTCATGGACTTCGTTGGTTTTGCTTTCGCCATCTTCTTTTTGTACCCACACCTTGTGTTCTTCAAAGAACTACAAGACGGGGTCATGAGCTCAGAAAATTATGGCCGAGAAAAAAATTGTTGCAGTTGCTGCTAGTCAGCAGTGTCTATTTCTGAGACCTTTTTATGTCCAAACGAGTTGCGAGCTGGGAAAACGCCGATCAATTCTTTCAATATCTATACAAAGTGGTAATMTGTCCCCATATCTCTATAAATTTTGAAGACTTATTTGTAATATTCTGGCTTGCTTACAATTCAACTAAGGAACTTAGAGAATCGTATTGCTATAGGTTCAATGAGACCTGTACAGCTTGATTCGGCGTCATCGTTCCCGATACTTCTGTCAGTGTCAGACGAGTTTCTTTTCCCAGTTGAAGAACGTGTAAGTTGATATAGTATTTTTTCCCTTGCAACTGGCGAAGGAAGTTTTGGATTTTTCACTAAGGCAACAAATTCCTTGCCATACAGTCTGTGCAATCGACCCCTCCAATAGACCGAAATGAATCCTATGTTTTCTAGTAAAAGGAAGAAGGCCTTCAGTATGATCCACAATTCTTGAGTATTGGATTCTTTGAGTTGATCAATGATTGATTCGACAATGGGTTCCAAATCAAGGATACATTCGAAAAACTCTCGCAGAAGTGTTTCCCGCGGAATTGACACTGATTTCGTTACAGTTTTGACACGTTCAAGTGCATTTTCTATGAGTATCGTGTCASACGTAGAGTCCATAACTCTGGAATAACCATGTTGTAGGTTTCTTATTGAAATCGTCGCAGCTTCGATTGCATGATCTATTTCAGTTTTTACCTCCACTCTCTTCGTCTTCTGTGAATTTTCTTTATTCTGTTTGTCCTTCAGTACCATATTCGTMGAAGATGTGATCAAACCACGCACAATTGATTGACTTGATTCAATTCCGCGAACTATTGATAAGTTTGTTGCGACGTCGATGACCCTCCTTTGCATATCAGGATGGCAGAATAGCTCAAGGCTTGACGTCAGGTTTTTCATCAGTTTACTTTTAACAAAGCAACGAGATAATTCGAATGCCCTTGTCTGCATCTCTTCGATCTCTGTTTCAGTTGATTCGATTCCAATCTGGAGTTCTTCAGAAACCTGCGATACGAAAACATATACTTCCTCTACCGCAAGAGTCTTGAGGGTTTGGTCAACAGCAAAGTCGCAAATTCGTTTTAGATCTCGATGCTGATGAAAAAATCCTTCCGCAAGCTTATTCTTGGCATGTATTTTCTTTCCATGAGCTGACTTGTCCAGCGGTGACTTTGTCCAAGTAGCTTTACTTAAAGGGGACATGACTTTTTCTCCCGGTGATTCGGCTATAAAATATGACCGTGCTTCGGTGCCAACGGCAGTGCTAACAATCGACGGTCTAAGTTTCCTCTTGATCTCTTGACGAGTACTTGCCTTAGCCACATTAGTGATCACATCACAGAGATCTTCCATGTCAGGACTGGACGCGTAAATTGCCGCCGTACTCAGTCTAATTCTTCGATTATCTAAAGAGTCAGTTTTGGCTTGAGAAATTGGTGCGATGGTTGCATGCGGCAGTGATGTCAATTTCGGAAGGGAGAAGGTACCGTGAAAAAAAGTTTCTAGATGGAATGATAGCAATTGCATATGAGAACCGTGAACCTTATTTTCGTCTGAGCTTGGCTGTGAAGCGTGCCTCTGAACAAGTCTCAAATTTGCCAAAATCTGACGGTAGTTCATCGACGACTGTGAAATCGAGTCCCATTTGCTCATTTTGAGTAATTCTGTAACCCAGGGTATAGTAAGAAAGGTGTAGCCACCATCCCAAGCTTCTTGGACTATTGTCGGTAGATGTAATCCAACAGACTCCAATTGATTCAGACCGTTATCCRAAGAACATATGCAAGGTTTTAGTTTATTCAAATCAATACCTTCTTCCTGCCAATTTGGTGAAAAGACCAAGAAGCCAAGAAACCGACCGAGGAGTGCCAGCTCAAGCGTTCGCTTCTCCAGTCCAGAAGAAGACTGATTTGAAACCATATCGGACATTTTCTTTACCACTTGATGTAAAAGATGTATTCCAAAATTATAACTGTTCACCGAATAAAGAAAGATGAAGAAAAATTCTTGGTACCCCGGGAAATATGAAAGTGCTTGTTGAAATGTAGGAGTCGTCCCGTGAGTGTGATTATTGTTGGCGTTGTGGGTTCGATATCGCTCGTTTCTACGATTTCCTCCTGTTGCACCGGATGCAAATCCTGCCCTTCTTCGAGAAGGACGGGAAGGAATCTTTTTGGAGAATCGTTTATGGAGCTTTTGTAACTTGTCCTTGTCATCGGCAGCGATTTTCAAAAGCTCTTGATCCATTTCGTCCACCGGAGCAAGCCCAACTTGAACCAATAGATCGCAAAAAAACTGAGCAAACCACAATATGTTTTGTGGTGTAATGTTGCCGATAATTTTTCTAGATTCATACTTTGCCGTTTCTCGAATRTTATCGACCTCCTGGGGAAGAAAGACCTTACTTTTTGCTGTCATGAAGACACGGAGCTCCGAGAGAAATGCGTCGCGGGTGACTTCACGATTTTGATAGACAGCAATTTCTACTGGCGTTTTGAAGTTGTGACGGTTGTCACGGTCTGGTTCAAACGGCAAGCTAAAAATAGCGTGCGTTCCCGTTACCAAATCAGAAGACGGTGGTGTCCAATCAGCAGCAGTCGTACTTTCGAGAAGGACACGATTCAGACGTTCTGCCAGTGCAGGACAACGTTGTGAAAAGTTGCCATCTTGAAGCAATGCCTTGATGAGAAAAGGGCTCAGCCGTTGCAGTATTCCTTTTTCCATTTTCATCAGAGCACTCTGAGCAAATTTAATACAGCGCTCGGGACTGTAAAATATAGGTTGGAAAAACAAAGTAGACCCCGTTGGTGYTCCCAATGCTTCGTTTCTGCTTTTGTTTGCCCTTCGCTCATCTGAGTGGTCCTGCTGAATAGAGCCATGTCCTGAGAAGTTCGAGGAGGCTAGGTTTGTATCGATCGATAAAAGCTCTRTCAGCAAATGCACTTCTAGCGGCGTCGATGGAACCAGCATGTTCTCTATCAACGCAATGTAAATGTCGGTGAGTCGTTCCATTTGCTCGACTGTTGCTTTCGAAACATTTGTCGAAGGCTTTGAGGGCGATACAGCCATGTTGTGTTTTTCGTATTTGACTGCGCTCGAATGATCTTGGTGTTTGTTTGAATCATTGTTTGTATTTCTCGGAGGAGTGCGAAAGGCTCCAATTGGGGTGGAATTAGATTCGCTAGCCACATCAAACATCATCGATGTTTCTTTGACTTGCAACGGTCGAACTGGCTTCTGTTTTCTTGCTTGGAGTATATTGATCACAACTGTGTTGCTTGAGCCGGTAGAAGCGACTGGCTGTCGAGTATCTGAGGAAGTAGCAGTCATGGAACGTCCCTTGGACTGGTTCGAAATCGTCGGAGGGCCCATGATCGATGAGGGAGGAACATTGCTCCATGTAGAACCGGACAAWTTTTTTTCCTCTGCTAATGTAGATATCGATTCTGACACAGTTGTTGGTATCTGCTGTGGCTGGATCCGTCGTTTCGATTTCTTTTTTCTTGCCTGTAGAGTGTTGATGACAGATGTCGCACCAGACTCTTTTCCACATGTGTTGCCAACGGCACTACCTCCATACGGTTTGCCACTCTGTGCTTTTTCTTCTTTCTGGAATGGAGGCGTTAAGATGTTTGAGAATCCCGGGTGTTGTTGCAGTGGAGGAAAGGACTGGTCGTAGCTTGCCACAAGGACAGTGTTCTCTGTTTTGTTCAATGATTTTATTTTCGATGGCATTGAGTTATCTCTGTTCGCACTTCTTCTGACACTTTCGGTAGATCGATCGTTGTCATTGTTATTGACTGCTGTTTTCCCGGGCTTTGTCGCCACCGCCTGAAATGGCGCACAGGCATCTCGGATAGCACGAAGAATCGCAAAGGACGTCCCGTAGCGATACCGGCACTGGAATCGTTTTCCRCAGGAGAGCAATTTCCTCTCTCGAATTGCGATCTGATCGGTAGTACCGTTTAGCCAATCAATCATGGAATTGCTGCGCGTGCGATCTTCGGAGGAAAGGACATCTACAATCTTGGAAAGGGCGGTAAAGTTGTGGCACGGGCACTCTATTTTGTCACCACCGATCATCGGAGTTGTTCTCTTGCCATTTCCTTTCTGCAACTCATTGAGTTTCGTCTCGTTGTTGCTCTCGTTCTGAATTTTGTCATCGTTGGTACTGCTTTTGTTGAATGTCTGGGTGTCTATTTCGACTGTAGAACTACCAGACATCGTCATCGTAATTCATTGAACCATTTGTCGATGCTCTTGACGGATATTACTGTACAGTAAACGAGGTTTGTTTTCAAACAAGAATCATGGCCCTTCGTGCCGTAAATACAGGACGAGCTGTGTACTACCGTACCATAAAGCAAGTGAGATTGCCATGGTCACTACTACTATTGCCTTCCCACCACCATAAATAACACCATACTGCTACTACTACTTAGTAGTAGGCCCAGCCCCTAATTGCCCTGAAGTATACTAAGTGTCCTATCTTCTAAATTTTTGTAGTAAATGAGCAATTACGCAACCTCATTGTCCCTAGCTACTAGTACTACTAGTAGAGGTGCTTTGCTGCTGCTGGTGGTGGTGGTGGTGGAGTGTCAAGCACCAAGAAGAAGCAAGAAGAAGCAGGAATCATGGCATGCTGGTACTACTAGTAGTAGTAGTAGTAGTAATACTAGTACTATTAGTACAACTACTACTAGCTAGTAGTAGTATTCTAGTAGCACTGGTGCTTTTAATGCATATGATTGTATAACGTTGTAAGCACCAAGAAATTTGGTGCAAGTCGCCACGCAAAGACCATCAACAACCAGAATAATATTTGTAGTGGTAGTCGTAGCACATAGTAGTACTAGTAGTATCTAGCAGCACCTTGAGTACAATGATAACTGATCTTTCTTTGAATTTTCAACTCCAATTGTGGTACAGTAGTAGAACTAGTAGTAGTACTACTACTACAATTACACTGCTGACAATACTTGTAGTACTAGTGGAGGTGCAGATCCATCACTAGTAGTAGTAGTAATAGTAGCAGTAGCAGTAGCAGTAGCAGCAGCAGTAGTTGTTGTTGTTCTTCTTCTTCTTCTTCTTAGTAATACTAGCAGTAGTTGCTGGTGGTGGTGTAGTACTAAGAAGAACAAGAAGAAGCATGCTACTTCTATGGTTGGCTCCAGCTGCAAACTTTTGGTACAATAAAAGTGCCAACAGCAGTACAATAGTAAGAAGATGCTGACACAACAAGAGCCCCAACTAGTAGCAATACAACCCAGTGCATTGTCCTTGTAGTTGGGGCCAATAACAAGCTGTTGCTGGTATGAATGCTGCTCATACAAAACTAAGGCATGCTACAACTAACAGGAGCTGAAGCACCTGGTGATCATACAAAGCTGTACTGTAGATAGTAACACCAAGGAGGTCTACTAGTACAACAACTGAAACAATCAGTTGCAACCACCATGAGCTGAGGTGATCATACAAAGTTGTACTGCAGATACTACTAGTACTAACAAGTGCTAGTACTAGTACTGAAACAATCAGTTGCAACCACAAGCATCATAAAATTGTTGTACTGCAGATACTAGTAAAAACATACCTTTGTAGTGCTACTGAAATAATCAGTTGCAACCACAAGCTGAGATGATCATACAAAGTTGTACCACTGCAGATACTACTACTACTAGTAACAAGATCTAGTACTACTGAAACAATCAGTTGTTGCAAGCACAAGCTAATGTCAAAAATCTATTTCTTCAACTGTCCCCTCTTACTATGTTGCCAACAGCAATGGTAGTACTGTCACATATTATGCTCCTTCAGCTCCTTTGATTGATATCCTGGCTATCTGTGGCAATGTTGAAGATTCTCAATAGATGGTGATTTTGCTATTACTACTACTTCTAGTACTAGGATGTGATTGGAATATGGTGGTGTGTTGTAACTATGGTACTAGTGGTGCTTGACATTTACCTTCCCTACAATATTTGCTACATGATACAAGCGCTTCTTCTTCTGATCAATACCTAGTTCTTGGCATTTTTGTTGGTGTATGGAAAACAAGAGAGTAGTGCAATTCCCAATGAATGACAATCCATATATTTGTATTGATGACACTAGTACTAGCTAGTAGCACTAATAATAGCTCAAAGATAGCTTTGGGATTGATAATTGATCAGGGGGATGCTGTATCAATTACCATGATCAAAATTATCTTAATTGCTAGTACTAGTAGTAGTTCTTTTTGGGAAGTTGTTGGATTGTTTCTTTGGGTAGTATTTTGCAAGTAATTATTACTATTATTAGCAATGGTCAGCATTCAAAAACAAGACTGTTATAGTAGAACTTTTCACTATCGCACTATTACTACTAGTACTAGTTGTAGTACCAATTGGTACTAGGTATTCATAGCAACACCAAGACCAGTTCACATAAGCACTGTTATCACTGTGAGACACATGATCCTAATTCCAAAAACATAGGGAGTGTAGAACCAAGATAGGAATCCATGAAAAACAAGTAGGGTGTTTCTATCATTGGAGTATATTCTGATTCATTATTTTGTTTCTTTGCATAGTTGTAGTAATAGTGTTGTAGAAGTAGTACTATCCTAGGCAACATTTCTGCAAGAGCTAAAGCCTGTCAGCTTTACCTATTATATTCCTTCTTGTGGTGTCCTTGAGGCATCTTCTTGTCCTCCATTTGATGTTCAAAAAGAGGAGTTGGTAGCATTCAATTCAGTTTTAATTGATCTCAGCATAGACAGTTGTTCCTCTTTTTTTGGTCAGACTCTTTTTAAGCTTTGGAAATGATTTCTTTCATCAGCTTGTTGTAATACTTTTGTTTCACTATAGTTCATCCTCAAAAATTGTTTCATATCCACTTATCTGCTCTGTGCCCTATTTTGAAAGAAATCATTGATGACAGCAGGAGTGCTACTTGCAGCAAACAGAATGATCACTTTTACTACCACCACAACTTCTATCACTAGTGCACTACTAGTATCAAAGCAACATATTTGACCAACAATCTTTTGCGTTCATCCGTTGGTATCTTGGTCTACACAATGCATTGTTCATCTAGGCATCCCACTCAAATGCATGACATGGGGAGATTTTGTGATCTAGTTTTCCCTGCTACTAAAAATCCTCTCCCATATAAAATGCTAAAACACTACTTCTAATGATTGTCATGTCATATTATAATTACAGTATTTGGCTTACAAGGTATTTCATCCATTTTTCATTGTAGTTAGCGAGAAGCAGCTCGTTTAATTTCGAAAATGGCAATGCTGCCATCTTCCCCACCAGTACAGCAGATACATGTTCCAGAATCGCAATTGTTCATCCCTACRATGGACAGATTCACACTGGTCAGACCTGGTGATGATTTATTGTTCACACTAGGCCATAAAGACAAGTCAGATGTAAAATACGTAGAATCGCGAATAGGAATAAGACGAAGACCTCCGTCTGAACATCCAACAAGAAGGATACCCTCGGCGTAGACAAGCGATTGCACTGCGACGCCCACAGATGCAACACTCGCCTTCCTCATTGTGCCGTCAATAAGCGAATACGAACCAACCTTGCCAGTAGCGAACCCAGCAAACAAGCTCAGTCGGCCCCCTTCTGACGACCATTTCACTACCGAGCATGATCCAGATCCTCGCCGAGCAGGTTCCTTGTGGATGACCACTTGAACCCCATTGCTGTGCAAATTCCAGACACAGAAACTACCATCTGCGGATCCTGCACCAACGATGATACCCCCTTCATCTGGACAGGCAACGGCAGACACACTAACGATCGATGATTCGGCATCGAAGAGTTCTGCCAACGGTTCCCTGTCAATGGATACAGTTTCGCCATTTGCAACCACCACAGACCACACCTTGATGGTTGCATCCCAGCTACCGCTAACCATAATATGAGTTGCGTTCTTTGGCCACAAGGCCGATTGTGTCGTGAGAGGAGGCCTACAAAGCATATCAAGTCCAGTGACAGCGTCTCGATGAGAGTATATAGACGCAACTGCACAGGCAGAATTGATTCCGTATGCCAGCACCACATCATCGTGGCCACCTGCAAATGCAATTTTCCCTCCTTGGCCATCACCTGCCATGCAAAGGCAAGCAAGTGGATCGCGAGAACTGTGGGTTCTGTGCTCTGTTAGCTTGCTTTGTTCATTCGCCGAATTTTGACCACGAGACATGGCAATATAAGAGAAGCGGCTCAATGTACCTGTCAATCCTCCCTCTCTTTCTTTCTTTTCCGAATCAGAAAGTCCAAGGCTAACGGTGTGGACCTTAAGACCTCCGTCCAAGGAAGTTGTCACTAACATGGATCGGTCGCCTTCTGCTGGAAACATGGCACATCCAGAAATCGCGTCCTCGTGAACCTGCCTTTTCTCAATGAATTTCACGTCCCATTCCGCTGAAGTCGCTGGGGTTGGCTTTGTCGGGGAAACTGGACCCATAGTGGAACGAGGAGACGCAGTCTTACCCTCGGACTCAGCAAAGGAAGGGAGGCTGTCCTTACCAAGGTGGGAGAAGGACGAGGTTCTTAGTCCATCTCCAACATCTCCACTTCCACTCGTCGGAATTCTTCTATTGCGATGATGGCTCTCACCAAAGCTACCCTTGGTTTCAACATGGAAAGGATTCTGTGGTTTGCTATCTTTACTTTGTCCTTTCGTATTAATTCTATCGATACCCGATGAAAACAATGCTGGGTTGTCTTCGTCTTCTTCTTTCCATGGTACCGGATTTTGAGAACCATCCCGATGGTTCATATCGTGGCTGTCAACGGATGGCGACTCGAGCAACTCCCAAGCATCAGCTTTCCCATCATCAGTTCCGCTAAAAGTACGCCCCACGTCGGGATTGACAAAACTATCGTCGACCGTTTCGTGACGGAGAGGATGTCGCCCGACAAAGAGTTGGTCGGGAACTATACCGAACTCGGTCGCTTGCAACTCTGCTTGAAATCGCTCCTCAGGTGTGGGCAGTGCCGATAAGTCTGCCGGTCCTAGGTAGGCCGAACGATGAAAGAGGTTGTTTGCTTCTTTTGCAGCATCTCCCCTCGACTTGCTTCCAAAAATCAAGTCGATCCAACGGGGCAACATCGCGGTGCATATTTCGGATTCCAATGCTTTGTTGTTCTTTCTCAGGAAATCTCTGGGAGACTTTGCCCAAGGGGGCAGAGTTACGTCATTGACTCGATCACCGTTTTGAGTAGCTCCTAATTGCAATCCTTGGGCGTTGATTAGAAAATCAAAATCGTTATTTGGGCTATAGAATTCTGGAATCAGCTCCTTGACGTCGGCATGATTGGACAAGACGCAGGAGTAACATTTGGAAACACTATGGAACAGGCGATCTGGCGCATCGAATTTCCCATTCTGCAGGCACAACATGTGCTCGGGCATGCTGCGAACCAAACTGAAACGAGAAAGAGAACAGAATTTCAAAAGCCATGGTCAGTGACCTACACGCAAACTCATTCATAGCTTTTGCGCTCTAACCAATAGCGCGATTTTCGTGTCTGCACTCACTAGTACAATACGTATCCCGCAGCGGAGTAATGTGTCCCGTACAAGAAATCATCTTCCATGTCTGCCATTCCTTCCAATCGCTGCTGAAAATACTGCAACCGTTTCTCGTTCAAGGCACCAATTGGCTTCGATAAATCCCGAAAGGTCTTTTCGTCCGTCAAATCGAGCGTGGTGGATTCATGATCCGAAATGACCCAAGGAAACACAGGATAACGCGACAAGTCCTGGACGGTGCGACCGGCGGCACTGTTCAAAAGCAAAAGATAGTCGTAATTGGTAATGGTTCCCCGCTGCCACTCCTGAGATGCCTGAACAATGAATTCCCTGTCGGTGTGACACGGAATGACACTGCCGTTGCTGTTGCCCCGGTGGGTTGGTAGCAACCGCAAGACTTGCTCTCGTTCGTGTTTGCGGTCGTACCCAAAGAGCGTACTGCTCCCATCCTTCCAGAAAAGTTCCAGTGCCGAATCTTTCAGTCCAAAATACCGCCGTGCCGTTGCCAGTAAGTCCCGCTGGAGGCACCACGTCTTTGCCTGAGACGATGTTTCCACGCCAATCACACCCAGAGCTGGCTGGAAGTACATCCGCTCTTGCGTTACGACCATGCAACCTGGCTGCGCTTGCAGCGGGGTGAGGAGGTTGCATCGGATGTTAGAGGTCAGAACCCGCTCACGAACGTCCCGCAGGTTTGCGGGATCGAAGGGTCTGTCTAGCATTGGCTTCAGCAGCTCGTCCAATTCCGATTGCGGATTGTTGCTTCGAGACACGTTCGACGACGAACCGGTCTTGGACTTGTAATTAATAGTGAACAAGTGCTTGCACAAGTCCACAAAGGACGTGGGAGACGAGTGCAAAAACGTAAATCTGAAGCGCGTGTGAACAGGGATGCTTTCGAAGGGGGATATGGCATTGTTTGCCTTCATTGTAACGTGGCGAGAGGATTCGAATTCTACCGTCATGGCTTCGAACGATTTGACCGAGGGATCCTCGGTCTTGTTTGGGTATTCCTTCGGAGGGCTCTCCAGTTTGTTGAAAGAACACCGAAGAATCGGTCGCGCAAAATCGCTTGGCTCGAAGATCAGTGATTTGGAACAAAGATGCAGGCGGCCCTCGATCTTGGTGAGGTGGGCACTGGGGTAGAAATCTTTGTCGAGTGCGGCCTTTTTTTTCTGTGCTCTGCTGGAGGAAGCCGAAGAGGACGAAGTGGCTGCCGATTGCTTTCGGAGAGACTGCGATGCTGCCGCGGTGGATCGGTTGGCCGCCCACGTGGTTTCTAGGTTCTTGCTCTTTCGGCTCGACCCCATGGTGGTCCGACCGCCAGACCCGGACGCACTGGAGGCAGAGTGGTGCCGGAGTGTAGGGCACGTGTACGCAATGACCGCCCAGTCCTGGAGGTGCTTCTCGCCGTGTTCCAACAAAAGGTTGCTAAACCGAGACCGATCCTTGTGCCGCTCGGCCCACCGACCGGCTTTCCGGGGATAGAGAGCACCCACGGCCTCGGTCATGTTGTATCCATTGGTGTTGCCGGAGTGAGCGTTCTCACCTCCCGCAAACCAGGATCCGGTCATGTTTTCGATATCAATATGTGTTGAATTCGAATGTCTCTCGTTGGTGGACGCTGTTTCTCCTTCGTGTTGCCGTCCTACCGTACTCACTGCAAGTGCTGATGGGCATCTTCGTTCATGTCGAGTCTTTCGAAAACCTGTCCAGTCTAACAGAGAGCGAGTGTTTTGCTGGGAGAAACCAAAAGAAAGACACACAAAATGATCGTAGAAACGGCATGAAAAACTATCTTCGTTTTTAGTACTGTATCCTACAGTACTACATACTACACTACAGTAGGAGTTTCGGTTCTGTACGAAAAGTACGACGCTGTCCGTAGAGTGGACTCGCCYCTACTCGTACAGTCAAACGTTTATCGTAGTACTGTAGTAACGGTACTGGCTGCTCGTACTCGCGTGAGTCGTACGTACCGTACTCCATTCGGACAGTGCTAACGTACGTACCGGTACGAGAGTACAGTACTTGGGTACTTCGTAGCAAGATAGTCAGAATAGAATAGAAGGCACCCTCATGGCATGGATGGAATACAGAAATTCCCCGACGTCCGTTAGTCTAATGAATCCACCCTACAGATGTACACCGTACAGTACATAGAAGGGCATGCAGGTGCGACGCCACGACCCCAAAAAAAGATTTWAAAAACATTTTTTAAAAATAAAAAAATCATTTTCAAAATCGAGCGAGTGACGGCCAGAGATTGATTGATTCGACCAAACACGAACGAGCATTCCTGCGAGTTGCAGATCCTGTTCCGCCWCAAGGATTTTGGTGGGAGAAGCTTTTCGTTCRAATTCGAGGCTTCAGATTTTTGCAATTCTTGGATGATTCTTGGACACATGCCTCTYCATTTTGTGCCCTAGCATCAAAGGAAAGAGAAGACGGGGAGCATCACGACGACGACAATGACGGTAGCTCTGTGGCTGGTCCAAGCTGCGCGACGGTCGATTTCTACCGTTGGGATCCATGGGGGAGGATCCGTTCGCGCAAGGTGTCACCCGCTTTTGGGARCACATTCTCCGACGAGGCAGCTTGTTGAAGCCCGATCACGACGGTTTTCGTTCTCGTCGAAGCAGCCGGGGCAGCGGAACSACCGTCGATTCAAGCTCAATCCTGTCCATGCCACGAACAACAAACATCGATCCAGCAGCGGCCACCGCTATCGACACCATAAACAGCACATTCCAAACTATGTATACCTCCTGGGAGGTCTCCCAGTCGTGGGAGGAATCTTTCTGTACGTTCGGTTCCAAGATGTCGTGCCGCTGACCGGGCGCCGGCGCTGGCTCGCAACGCAACCGGAAACCGAAAAACGCATCGGAGACGAGGTAAGTCGGTTGTGTTCGGTTCGGTCGGAGAGTAGTCGAGTCGGGGCGGAGGCCACAGCAAATCACTCAATCAAGCACTGTGTAGGACCTTTTGCGCGTTGTCGCTGAACGTAGCGGGGATAGAAACCAGTATCTCTCATCTGGGTTGCTCGCCCGAGAGCGATACTTTCAATCATGACAATCCTAATATGTGCTCTTGCTTCTACAGAACTATCGACAGCTTCTTTCCCAATACGGAAACAATGTACTTCCCAAACAGCATCCTACGACCCTAATGATTGAACGGGTGGGGAGGAGAATATTTTTGGCAGCAAGGTAGGTCGCGACCTATTGGRTGACAACAGAGACAGCAAAGAACAGAATTTGTGGCAAAAAAGGGACGCGATCTGATGCTTCCTTTTTGTTTTGCGACCTCTTCACACCGTGTTTTGGATTCGGTCTACCACAGGAAATTCGCGATCGAAAACGAGTTGAGATGGTTTGATGCAAAACATGCTACATTTACGGTGGTAAATTCGCACCAAGCAAATGTTTTTGTCCTCCCGGGGAACCATGTATTTTGTAAGTGGACGACATAATTGATCATTGGTTATGATTCGGCACCGTATGGTTCTACTTGAAACATGTAACGAGACGAGTGCTTGTTGTACATGCACTTTTGAGAAGGAGTTCTCTAACACACATTTGCAATCTATTACTGATTGCGGTAGTCCTGACTGGGATGCTGGAGCATGCTAGAACTGAAGATGAAATAGGAGGTATATTGGTAAGTTGAAAACGATGACATAGACCTGGCCTCTGATTGATGCTGCGTGGAATGGTCTATGCCGCCTACTGGTCGAATGCTGGGGATCTACGAAATTTAAATTTTGTCGTTTCCTTTGAAGAATTCTTTCTCACCTGAAAGTTTGAAATGAACGAAAACAAAGGGACACGAAATGGCGCACAATCTTGCTAGACACCAGGGTGAACGGATGTCTAGTAGTGTCTTTTTTAGCATCTTAGGTATATTGAGTCTTCTGATCGATCCAAGCGGGGGCCTGCTGTACTTGTTCACCCCAGCGGTACAGCTCGTCGGTCAGCTGCCAAACTCGAGAACACAAGAAAGCGAAGCCGACCAGATTGGTATGCGCCTCGCCGCAGAGGCGTGCTACGATCCCGAGGCCCTAAGCCGTCTGTTTCGGCGCATGGAAACGGCCGGGGCCAGCAAACCGCCCGAATTCCTCTCGACTCACCCCAGTGAACAGTCGAGAATCCGCGAGATGCAAAAGTGGCTTCCGGAGGAAAAGAAACTATTCCATATGCACGATGGAGAACGATGCAGAGCATTTCGCCAAAAACTAATATACACGACAAGCACCAACATGCCACAACAATTTCATGGGAGTGATGGCAAGCCTTGTTGGAAATGAATTCTGTTGTCCAATGGAATGAAGTCGAGTGGTGTTTGTTACATCTGGGGGAGATCAAACATTCTTGTCCCAAATCCAATACCATGGCATAATCAAAACAATCAAAATCATTGTCTTATATGCCAACAACTTGGTGCACTTGAATCTACTCATAATCTATTTCCATTTGGTAGCTACACGAGCTAGTAGAAGCTGTAAAAGCTTCCCCACAAAGCATCTGTACTTTTCAAATAGAAATCATTATTAATCGATAGCCATTAGCTCTTTCAAAAATCAAGAGTAGTATGCATCGGTAGCAATTCATCCAAACCGGGCCAAACGGGTCGCCTCCTGCTGGAGTATTCGTCTTCAGAATCCGAGGCCTCTGGTTCTTCATCTTCGTCATCTTGGGCATCGGCACCACCACTTCCGTCGTTCTTGCGTTTCTCCTGGCGCCCACGGCGTTTTCGAAAGGAACCGAGAGATCCCTGCAGGTCGGCTTCGGCACGAATCATATCCATGACGACCGAATCGGTCAAGATAGGTTCTATGGACCTTCGGGTTGCCTGAATGTCCAATATTTTCCCGTATAAATGCTTGTCGTGGCAAACGGGAAAGATGAAGTTCTGMGCTCCTACTGCCGCCGGAAGGGTCACGTGGGCACTCCGAATCCGGCTGTCCTCGAAAAAGTCCACACCGGCCACTCCAACCCAATCGCCGATTGGTACGCCTTTGAACACTATTTCCCCTTTTTCGGCTGCTACTGCTGCTGGATCTAAGGCCGGCTTGTTCTTGATTTTTGGTTCTGGAAGGGGGTCGTCCCAATAATCAATATCTCGGCGCTTTCGTTTCTTCTTTTCGCCAAAGTTCGGTTTGTTGCTTGCTGGATTGGGTTTTGTGGTTCCGGGTGGCTTTTTTGCGGCGCCAGTGTCTTTGCTACTCGCATTAGTAGCATCTGTCGTGGTTGTAGCAGGAGTTCCATCGGCCTTGGTTGCCTTTTTTTTCTTTTTGCTGGCGGCTACTTTCGACGGTTTTGCGATTGCCGACGGTGGCCACTCGTAGGGAGAGGGTAGAGGAGGTCTGCGACGCTTTTCTTTTGAAACTAGTGGAGGAGGTGGCAGGGGCGGACGGTGGCCGTCATTCAGGATTTCTTGGGAATCGCAAGCTGCTTCCACTAGATTGCTGATATAATTTGCCGTAAGTTGGGCCAAAACAAGAGCCGACTCCGGATTCACGTTCCGCGGATCCACATCTCCACACCCATGCATGATCAACGGCATGTCTTTGGACAGCGCTTCGACGATTTCTGAGTAAGCTTCCTGGGAAACTTTCTTGAAGTCGAACGACCCCGAGTTCTGATTGTATGCCATTCTCTTCGTTCGCTGTGGCTGTTGCTGTTGCTGTTTCTCTCTCTCTCWCACTCTTGGGAAGAACTCGTTGGTCGAWCCCTGKGGACAATTCCAGTACCATACTGTATCGAATCGAAGTTGTCTTCATAGTACGGTACAGAACCCACACGGTACGATAGTTTATCGTCTCCAGAAAAATACGATGCCAGTTCGGTATGTATCACTCGTACGTACGAGTATGTATCGTGACATAATCGGCGACCTGCTGGCGTCGTACTGGCATGTGTACTAATCCATATGTATTCTGATTCTGATCTGTACTCTGGAAAACGTTCCTGAAGCAGAAAGAGCGCGAGACTGCACATAATTTTCTCCTTCAGGAACGTTTTCCAGAGTACGGAACAGAATACATATGGATTACACCAAGTAATCTAACTGAAGATGAGGTCAAGAGCTTTAGCTTGAGACGGAGGCTGAAGTTAGATTACTTCAGCAATCAGCAAACTGAGGATGAGGAGTCCAACAAGGTCTCAAGCTTACCAGCGCTCAGCTTGCCAATTAGTATTTGAGTAATCCACCAGTTTGGCTGGATCTTTAGCATGTACTACTAGTAGTAGTACTACTACTAGTAGTACTAGTAGTAATCACGTGACCTCTACTACCAATCTTTCTTTTTTGTTGGCAAGAAGAAGCAACAAGAAGGTAGAAGGTTAAAGATCAAGTCAATGGTGATGCCTAGCAAGTTTGGCCCATGATTGTAAGTCTGATTTTACAATAGTAATTCTGCTAGATAATATACTGTTGGTGCCAGCTTCCTTTGCATGTCAAAAAATAGACAACAAAGCAAGCATGTTTCTTTTTTGCTGTTTTCTTCACATGATCAAATAGTGATTGACTGTGGCGCCAACACGGCATCCCTCTTCAATCTTGACATCTTCAGTTCATTTTCAAGGTGGGCTCTTTTGCTTTCTTTTTTCCAAGCAAGAAGCTCCTTTTAGTTGTATGCTTCTTTTGCCTCCTGGATTTTTTCCAATAGCTTCCTCTGTTGCAACTCATCAGTGAGTGTTGAACGCTTGTTGTTAAGCTTGGTAACTGTCTTTTGGGAATCCTTCAGTTAGCATTGGATCATCTTTGCAGCCTGCTCAAAATCTACCAACATACAGTATAGTCATAGGATCTATCCTGTTGGAACATTTGGTTCCACCTGCAAAAATGTTGGTATCTGGTGATATGGCAGCTAGTAAGCAGTACCTCTTAAAATATGGTATGTCTCTTTATTTTCTTGTTGTTTTGTCAATCTTCAGTTTTACATTTGAGGCCTTAATTACAATAGTATGATCTGGAAAAATCCAACATATATAGTATTTTTTGTTTGTCGTTTTGAGAAACTAAGAAAATTTGCCATAATTATTTCACTCTTGTTGTCTACATTGCTGTAAGTTGCATAAGTAATGTCTTCTGGTGGTTTGTCTCACCAAGCTTGTACAATTCTTGAATTAACAATTTGAACATGCTCTTCTAATCAATCAGATGAATCCATAGATTTTTGAAGTGTCAGAACACAAGCTCCCCCAAATGTACAATATAGTTGTCAATTTTTGGTTATCTTTTTCAGGAGTAAAATATTTCATGCCAACAACATCCATCATGCTTTTTGTCTAACCACAAACTTTCTATCAAATTTTTGTCATGGTTACATTTGTTGCATTGGAAATGYATTCTCATTGAACATATTTACCTTGTTAATCACTATCAAATTTTGTAGCAATACTGCTCTGCCAATACTGCTCCTTCATTATGTTGCTGGCAACTAGGCAACTGATTATTGATTGTCAGGCTCTACCGGCCTATCTATTGTATAGAGTTGGCTACCAAAATTACAATACAGTCATAGATTTTGGGCCCTTATTTTGTGTGTCGAGACTACTTTTACTGAAAAACTGGCTTGTACTGCACCTTACAGCTGGGCACGCCCTGAATTTTATTCCCACCAGTCTTGCAACAAAGTAGATTCTTGCATACATGCTATTGCTGTATTGGTAGTGCAAGTCGAATATTTAACGCCATGAGTCATTACATGACAAAAGATAGCCCAAAATTGATACATACTAAGTCAAGGAGCAAAACCATTTGTTTTATGTGTGGTCTAAGTATTTGAAGTATGTGAAAACTATACAGAGCCCCAATGTGTAACACTGCTGTCAGTAACTCTAAGAAAAGGGATTGATATGGCAATTCAATCTGCAAATTCTATCATAGCAACTATCACAACTGCTATGAATGGTTTGGTCTTGGAAGAGGTGATTACTGTTCCAAGATGACAAATGACAAGAAAGTAAAATACCAGAGCTTATTCTTGATCAATTCCAAGAGAACAAGGAAATGTGGCTGATTGACACACTACTATGTTAAAGCATGGAGAAATGCATCCACCACTGTTCTTTCTGATCAACCGGACATAAATCAAATTAACCAAGGGGTTGTCTTGCCAAATTTTGAATTCACACAATTAGTGGCCTATTTGTGAGCTCAATAAATATTGGGCAACCTGTGTCCATTGTGGGATTGAAATACATTGAGTCAAACTAGTCATTACACAGTAATAACATGGTCTAAAGTCCAAGCACAACATAATTTACMACATAACTGTTTTAGTCAGAACTAAGAGAGGCACTAGTACTAGGTTGGCCAGAGCCAGAATTCCTAGGAGATCTATGCTGTTACTGCTTGCTCCAAGGGTCAGTGCCTTCCTCCAAGGAGTAGTACAGGGGCACAACCAGTGATGAATGTTATTCAAGACATGGATACATGTTTGTGGGACAGCAAAAAGGTGATAATGACACATTATTTGGGATAAAGAACTAATTGCAAGAAAACAACTACTGGAGAGCATCACGCAAGACATGCTGCTGGTCTTTGATATACTCCAAAAAGAGACAACAATATTTTCAATAATTCCAGTGTACATGAGCACACCTGGCCTACCCATTCATCCTATGCCAGATCCAACTACATAAGCCCAGGGAAATTTTGATATATCTGTGGCTACAACTCCTGAGGATCTTATCACTTCCCTCCAAAATTCCAAGGAATTGGATTCTCAAAATTATTACAAAAGTGTCCAGCGACATTTGCAAGAACACCACAAGCAGCATTTTGTGTTTCTCCACCAGGCTTCACTTGAAGCTCTTATTCCAACCTGCTCTCATGAATCAGCCTGTAGACTCAAACACTCTCAGACCACTGGGGCATGGTTGACAACCTCAGTTGAGATTTAGATTGTGGCCTCACCATCTGTGTGATTGATGTGATGGATGTAGCTCCAGTTTTATAATCAAACATGCCATGTTGTGCTGCCAAGGTAGACTATTCCTGCAACACCATAATGATGCTGCCGGAGATTGGCACCAACTCTGTGCAGAAGCCCTGAAAGCAAGCTCAGTGACCATTGGTTGGCCTGCACCTGAACCAGGCAATTGATAGAGAAACTCCCCACCACCACTATGTGATCTCAGAGGTGATATTGTGGTGCATAGTTTCTAGAAAAGTGGCTCAACAGCATTCTTTGAGATCAGAGTCACTGATGATACAATGAGAGTGCTCCAAGTCCAGGAGAAAGCAAAGAAGGAAAAGTACAATGATGCCTGTCACCAGGCTCATTGTCACTTCACTCCTCTTATCTCCTCTAGTATAGATGGGTTGGAGGGCCCAGAGGCAGTTGTGGTTGGGGTACTAGTAGTACTACTAGTAGCTTCTTCTTCATCATCATAATTTCATAGCTTTGCAGAGGATGTCCTGATAACTCAACAAGTTCACTTACTGGTGTTGTAAACACAGCATACTAGTAGAGGAGGGTGAGATGAGAATACTAAGTTTGCCAAGTGAGAAATTGATTGATGATTTTTTTAGTTRTTGAAGTATTTCAGATGTATTTTTTTTTGTGAACAAGGTCTTCTTCTTTGCTTTTATTCAACCAAGTGGTTACAATACCACTATGCAGTTAACCAAGTGTCGCCTAAAGGCAGCATTGGTGCAATATCATCATGTCATGTCATATCATAGTAACATAGTACAGTACATACATGGAACATATACATCTAGTATAGTTAGGGTTATTTGGCAATGAGTGATTCCCRAAATTATAGAAATGCTAAACTGCTTGTTTAGCATTTTTAAAATAACGGGAATACAAATTTCAACGGACAGACCCCGGAGCATACCAACTCATTAGAATCTTAACTATTCTCCAACGCAAAGACTAAAAAGACTCAAAACGCACGCCACATTTTGGTACAAAGGAAAACATGAAATTTCCGATACTCAACTAGAATAGAAATGAACTCATTTTCTGCTTATTTTCAATATCAGTAGAAAATGAGTTCATGTTCTACGCTAGTAACTAGAGTAATACACAAACACATTTTCCCTTATTTTCGATATCAGAAAATGAGTTCATGTATTAGTCTCTGCTAACGAGTCRACAAACACACTAAAAGACCACAGTTTGCTCCTACTAGCAAAACAAAAGGCAACATCAACCATCAACAATGGGATTAGTGGAAGTGATCACCATGTACTGGTACCTCCAGTTGCACTCAGAGGAACAAGAGCAAAGCTACAAAAGCAAGCTCTCTCCAGAAGAGCGTCATAGGAGGGATAGGCAGATGCCACAAATTGCAATTYGGTGATATGCTGATTCCCCCTTCCTCTACCTGTTCCACTCAGGGGATGACCAAGCACTCCTCAACTGCTGTGGCGTCGACCACAAGGTCTTCAGGGAACTTGTGGACCTGTTTGCTCAAGTATGGAACAAATACAGTGAACACCGACAACGAAATAGTGGAAGTTGCTTGTTTCCCCAGTGGCAAACCAAAGGGAAGGAAGAGAGAGGTAGATACAGTATGTGCCATTGGACTGGTCCTTTATTGGTTCAGAACAAGAGGATCTATTGCATGGTCCATTTCAATGGCCTTCGGCTTGACATTGACAGTAATGTACCGGTGGCTCAAGTTCTCTAGGAGAGTGATGCTGGTTGCCCTTCACAAACACCCAGCAGCCATGGTGACTGTCCMAAGGAAGGAAGAAGTCGATGCTTATGTTGAGGCAATTGGAGAAAAGTATCCGAGGCTTGGACAACAATGCGTTTGGGGAGCTGCAGATGGGCTCAAGCAAGTGATTGAAGCCTCTGGAGACTGGTACAAACAAAGACCATTAGGATCCACATAGCAGTGTACAACTGCCCGGGAGTGTGGCATGACAGTGCCATTGCTGAGCATGGTGTGTACCAAAGGATTGTTAGTGTCCATGAAGAGACTGCTGGGAAGATTGTGGTGGATTCAGCATTTGTCCTGAAAGAATACAAGGATAGCCTCATCAAGAGCTCACAGAGGGACCCAGATCAACCAGAGTGGATACTCCTCAACAGGGACGCAACGTTCTTGAGACAGATGTTGGATTGGGGAATGTGCATGATCCAGGGACAGTTCCCTAGAATCAAAGACAGGATGTGCTTGGAGGAGCAGGGGGAAAGAAAGATCACCATGAACCTTCTTATCAACTTGTACAAGAACTACCAGTGTAGTTATATAGGACACAACCAAATCCTATCGACTTTCATGAGGACACCACCAGCTACTGATCCGGAGGTACCTCACAAAGAGTTAAGGAAAGATCTTGCAGGAGGATACTTCCATGTAAGACGTGGGATCTCCCCTGATGGAAATTCGATATTCCAGCAATGATTCCCATGGTTGATTTGGTTCTGTGGTTGTTGCGGAAGAGGCATGTTTAGTTGTTTGTTAGTTCTTTTGCAACAAGTTGTTTAGTTCTTTCAACAGCAACAACAGCAACGTCAATGGGATTTCAAAACGCCAAAGGGGTAACAAGCAACACTCGATAAGGCAAGTACGATACGAGCACCACTATCATGGTGGAAAGGATGCAATAGTTACTTTCCTTAACTGGTTTGAACCGGCAAAACTGTGTTTGCTTTCAGTGTTTGCTTGCAGCAAGCAATATGAATGAACTGTTCCCTGGGGGGGGGATTAGCTGCTACCGTAGGAGCAAGCTGCTAGGTAGCTGATACGCAAGTAGGGTTTTCATGTATACCCCTGTGACCTGGCTTCTGCACTTGTTGATACACACAAATGATGGAGTAAATACCAATTTATACTGTATAATGAATAAAAGTTCAGCATTATACTGTAATGAAAAGAAGTTTATGATAGACAACATRTGCATGCCAATCCAAACCGTTTTGTGGGACTTCCCACGTGCCAATACAGGCGAAACAGTTCTAATCCCGCATTGGTATACACATTTACCTTCACAAGAAAACCTTTATAAGCAAGCAAAGAGTTACTCATAAAGTCCTTACTAGAAAAGTACGTGACAACACGCTAACCAACTAACAAGCTCAAGCTCATTGTTTTGTATCAGGACAGATACAGTATAGTTTAGTTAATTTAGTCTAATGTAATGTAATCATTTAAATGCCAGGACCATGGTGCTTCTTTTTCACCATGGGATTCTTCCTCTCCTGTGCGTTTGCATTTGTTCAAGGTTGAAGCAGCCAATGTTTTGACAGTTGATGCAACCAAAGGAGGACCATAGGAATGGTAATGGTAGGGGTTAGGGGGACCGGGAGGAGGAGGACCATGGTAAGAATGTTGTTGTTGCTGCTGCTGCCAGGTATTCATCATSCTAACAGCTGCTCCAAGGAATTTCTCTACTACATCCTTTACACCACTCCACATCTGAATGATGTGTTGGTCTCTTCTTTCCTCTCTTTGTTCCTGCTTAATAATGTATTCGTTGAATACAGTGGCGTCGGGGACAGTTTTCCTTTGTCCTTGGTAAGATCTCTTCTTTGCTGGGGTAGATTCAACAAGAGAAGGGGTCAAGTTACTGGCAGCAGCAGAGGAAGCAACAGCAGCATACTCCTCTCACTCCTGCTTTTCTTCCTTGTCAGCAGCGGATTCATCTCCAGCAAGAAGAATTGGAGCTCCTGCATTTATCAATCTGGCAGTTGCAGCTGTAGTTGCCCCTGAAGACAGCCCTGTTAAACCAGCTACAGTCTCACTCTTAATGAAGCCTTGCTCCAGATCAAAGACCTCCTCTGCAGTACCAAGATTTGCCTTTTCACCAATCAACTTGTGGGCTAGCCTGGCCATCCTCGCGTACTCCTGGATGTTGGGATTTCCGGTGGAGCTCTTGATCCTCCTCACAGCTGCATACTTAGTCTTGATGGAGGTCGTGGTCCTACCAACAGGCCAACTCTCAGCATACTTTGCTGTAATGTACTCCCATCCCTCACCACATGTGGGKAGTACATCCAGTATCAACCTCATGAGACTAGTGACCTCTGCTTGTGAGTAGTTAATAGTACCACTCTTTTGGCCAGATTTGCCGGCAGCAGCAGGAACAGATGGATCCATCATAACAAATATACTAGTGTGGGGGATGGGACAATGGGCCTGCTTGTCCTCATGACAATGAGCTCCCTCTTTGAGGTCGCCGGCAGCCTCCTCCTCCTCCTTGTGACCCTCTCTTTGCTGCAACAAAGAAAGAAAATAGAATGTACTGATTAACAGCACTGATCGAGACATCCTAGTTTATGTCCCAACTGGGTGCCATTCTTAAGAATAGAGGCACCTTGGATGTTTGTTGACCATGGGGCATGCTYGTATCTTCTTGTTGTTCAGTCTTAGTTTTGGTGGGCCTTTCTGTTGAATCTTACAATGGACTCAAAATTTTGATTCTTGGGTTCCGTCATAGATTTAGCACATTTTGAATGGCGTCAGCTGACCCACTCTAAATATGCTAAATCTATGACAAAATGTGCTAAATTTTCGGTCTCTCCGTCTATCAAATTTATCATTTCTATAATTTCGGGAATCACCCAATAAATGAATAGGCTCCTGCACCAACATGAGAGTGTGAATCCCATTTTTAAAATAATAATTTTCTTGTAGAAGTGTACAGAACATGGTTGAAACTGAGTTGTTTTTAACCGTTAAATGACATCAATTGCTATGCCACTTTGCCGTAATCAAGCTGTGCTTGTATTTTGTAGTAGTATTTCTGATCGACGTGAAATGATCATGGTGCGCCAAAAAATTAACGTGACGAGAAACCGATGGGATTTGTACGGTACGATTACGTGTGGGAGTACTGTACACCCTACGAACCGTGCTCCTACTAGGAAAGGGTTCCGTTTCGTTGGAAAGCAATATGAGATTGCAAAATGAGATGAATCATCTCCTTCCGTCGGTTTCGTTTGTAGGGTACATTGAGACGATCTCATTCCGCAATTGCACTTTAGACGCATGCCGTTCACGGTTTCTCTATATTCTACCAYTGCATTATCCGTAGAGACTGTACCTTTCTAGTCTCGATATTTTTTAGTCCATGGACAAAAATCGATCAAACGACGCCTATGTTGGTGCAAGGAGAAAATGGTGGAGCACCGATCTTCCGCCGGCCATATCCTTGCCTATTCTTGTTTTCATCGACATGTTTGCCGTGGCTCAAGTTGTTCCGCTCCTATTTCAATATTACAAAAATGCCGGAGTTGTATCGGCGACACAACGGGAACTCCTCAGTTCCGTTTTTTCAGCGTCACAAATAATTGGAGGTGTCCTGCTGGGTGCATTGACCGACGCCAAAATATTGGGGAAAAAGACACTATTGTATCTTTCGTTTGGTGGATCGGCTCTAGCCTATCTGATGATCACATACGGTGGATTTACGGCATTGATTCTTTCTCGAATAATTGTCGGCCTTGTTAAGCAAACCATGACAGTCACGACCAGCATGATGACAAAGTGCACAACGAAAGAGAATCGAACGAAACATATGGGACGGTTGGAATCCAGCAGTACAGCGGCRTGGATCCTGGGACCATCGACAGGTGGTCTCCTCTATAAATGTAAGTATTTTTGGAACAAATTCAATGGACGCATTTACTATCAAACGTATACGATGCATTAACCACTCGAAGGTAGCTTTGACACAAAGTTGATTGATCGCAACTGATTTGATGCTTTCCTTTCGCTTTATTGTATTGTCTCACGATCCAATAATATTCCCTTCAAACACAATAATTCATTATTCTGAAATACCCAATTATAGATGTGGATCAAAAGGCACCTGCCTTGCTTGCATCATCTCTGTTCATTCTGAACATGATTTTCGCCCGAATTTTCTTGAATGGAAACCTGGAGGAAAACGCATGCCTAGTAGAAGACGGCGCTGGCACCCAAAGCAGTGGTAGGAATTCCGATCCGACTACTGTCSACAGCGACAAAAAGATAAGCGGCAAACTTGAGACGAAAGAAGTAAGCAAGGGGAAGACCACTAATGGAAATTTTTGGGAGAACGCAAAGTCATGTTTCAGTTCAAAATCCCTAGCTTCCGTTATTGCTTGTTTACTGATTTTTTCATGGATGTTTCGAGCAACATCCTACGCCAGTATGGGGTCTTACTATGAAGATATGTACGGCTTTGAGCCCCACGCAAGGGGGTATATTCAGAGTTATCAACGAATCTGGGCCTTTGTTGTACAATCCTCACTGATAGGACCAGTCCTTCAACGAGCGGGAGGCGAACGTCGGGCTGTCTTCTTTGCGGCAATACTCCTTGCAGGGTCCACATTTTTAGAGGCAAGGCAAAGTTTCGTCGTGTTTCTCTTCGCGATTTGTCCTTCCATTGCCCTGAGCACCACTATGATTAGTGTTTCTTTGAGATCACTGCTGACACAGTTAGCACCAGGGGATGCGATCTTTTCTGTATTTGCCGCGATGGATGTTTTACGGAATGCCACTGCAGTAACGGTGCCTTTTTATCGCGCGTTTCTGTTTCGCTTTTTGAACAGCTTTCGACACCAAGATAGAGTGGATGGTGCCAGTCAAATCGCAATGGAAGGTGATCCCGATCCAGTCACCTGGGTAATTTGTGCGGGTCTCCACTGGGTTGTTGCGTCAGTTACGATGCTCTATTTGTTGGGCTTTGGACAAGCGCATACACAGAGCGGTCTTGAGAAAACTCTGGCGTCTGGAAAGAAAGATTTATAGCGAATTCTTAAGTGGGAGAAAAAGCTGGATGTATTCGTCGTAATGAAACACTTAAAGTACATTTTTACCCTGCCCGAAGTCGAATAGCATGTGCACCACTATCCTGTATGGAATAATTGAAAATCAATTTATTCCAATTAGTGCTCGTACTATTAGTTTGGGACTTTCGAAATCCCGATGCATGTGCGCTTGAATCTTTGTTCCCGCTACTTTGAACGTTCTTCCATCCCCGTCCATTGGGTGTCTCTGAAAAGATAAGTCTCCCGTGGGCTTCCCGTGAAAATCCAGAAAGAAGTGGGAGAACGTCTACTATTGCATCAACCGATTCTTCCAATGTCCTCTCCCAAGGGACGTATTTTCTGTGTATTGCGTCGCTCGTAGCTTGTTTATGAGCCAGCCCTCCAGCACCAACCCATCCACTGTGGTCCTGTCCTTCGTTTCCTTTGATTTTGTGCAACAGTTGATCCAAGTCTCCGGAACATCGAATAATCAATCCGCACTGTCGCGCAGGGGAGGTCTGTTTTCGATTTACGAGGCTGATCAGACTSTCCACAAAGCAGTACACTAATGAATCACCCACGATTGATGCAAGAGCGGTGACATCGTCGATGATAATCCACGATACATGTGATTCCGCAACTTCCCCACTTTGTTCTCTATTCTTGTTGTCATTACCATCGTTTATCCAGGCCTTTATATCTTTGTATGTATTCTTTAGATAAYTTTCTGCATCAAATTCATTGTTGGATACTTTACTTTTTGACTCACTTTTTCCAAGAATGAGGTCTGAAATTTCCACAGCCAGACTACGGATTGCGAACCCATTGCCACTTTGGTTATCGTTGTTCCTATTGTTATTATTGTTCGTATTATTTCTCAGATAGGCCGCCGCGGCTTCGCATCCAATCTTTTTCAAGGCCGATGCAACTTCTCGTTCCGTAGAAGAATTCCCCGACAACCACAAGACCTTTCTCGAYAGAGATGGCGACCGACCGACTCGGTTTGGACCGGGTCCGAACGACGACAGCATCTTCGACGGCGAGGAAAAGAGATGCGCTACCATCGTAGAAAGAACGAAGGTTCCATCTGTCTCTATCGAATCACAAACGAGGATGTTCCGTGCAATATCTGGAGACCACGGGAGAACCTCCTGAAGAGGGATTGTATTAGCATTCATGTTGATTGATCGAACAGGATAATTGTCTTCCGATATGTCATCTCAGATTAACTCCTTTCGTTTCCCGGTACAGAGTTCCTAATCGTACCACAATTTTGATGAGAGAAGATAAATCAAGATCAACGTTTTGAAAAAATTCCGCATCAGCTTGGAAACCAGACGTGCATTGTGCATTGCGAGGCTAGCGGGTAGCGGGTACTCGTCTTCTTACTAAGGTACGAGTACCAAGGCCTAGTAAATCCTAAGCATACTTACTCGTAACGGTACGTACTTCCTTTTGTACCGGAGGAAAGAATTATTGGTGAAAATGATGTTTGAAGATGGACAGACGTTCACAGTATGCATTGACGTCTCCGTCGCTGCAGTCAAACGTTAGCCGCCAGTTGATTAGTTCGGGTATCGTACCACGAAAGAGCCTATGAGAGAATGAAATGAATGATTGCGTACGGTACGATACCACTTATGGGACGAAAAGTGCGGGAATGCAATGAAAATCATCGTCGTCAACAACAATCAACATCGACATCAACACCATCATCGTGCTTGTCAACACGGCAACAAGACCAAAATAGGAACATTCAAGTCATCAACCTATCTTTATATTGCTTCGTCGTATCGGGACAATAGACAATAAACTGAGACACGAGAACACTCGACTAGAGATAAAAAAATCGTACTGCATCCCGAACCAATATCGTTGAATTATGTCAGCCGCTTACAGTCATGGGGACGCCGAGGCGCTTCTTGAAGAAAACCTGCAATTGAACTCCAAGTGGACCATATGGTTTGATAATCCGCGCTTTTCCGATCCAAAGAAGGATTGGAAGGACAACCTTACCAACTGTGGCTCTTTTGACACGATAGAGGGATTTTGGAGAATTTTTAACAACCTCAAACCGTCTTCCATGCTGACGGTGAATTCAAATTACCATGTTTTTCGTGAAGGAGTGATACCCATGTGGGAAGACCCAGCTAACAAGAACGGAGGAAAATTTGTTCTCACTATCCCGAAGAAAGATTCTAAAACTGGACGGTGTGACGAATGGTGGCTTTACACCGTCCTGGCGATCATCGGGGAGACGTTGGATATGGATGGAAATGAGGTATGCGGGGCAGTGGTGTCTATTCGTAAGAATCAAGATCGTGTTGCCTTATGGCTGAAGAGTACGGACAAAGAACGATGCTCGAAGATCGGGGCTCGATGGAAAAAATGTTTGGAAATGTATCGAACACCTCTGAGGTATCAGGAACACGCGGCCGCGGCTGCAAGTGGACGTTCCTTCCGAAACGAGAGTACATTTGAAGTCTAAAAACACAAGTAATAGAAATGAAAACTTATGTATGATTCAAATAGATACAATCTATGTCTTTTCTCTACTTTTCGTAGGCACAATTTGATGGCAATAGATGAGTTGATCAAGCATTCATTACTATTTCAAGTGCATCTGGCAAAAGCTTCCATTTCATAACTTTGGTGAATTTTTGGTATGGTACTTTCATACAGATCCTAAGAGATTGCTGTTCTGGCTGTTACAGGCATGTCAGCTTGATTCACTGGAGGGAGAAATTAGTAGTAAATCTGCAGCCATTCCAAAGATGAAGAGTTCATGTTCTTGTTTCTTCTTGGGGGTTCAAATTTTACATTTTCTTCCTTGAAGAGAGGAGTGCATTGCTTGTGTCATGTGAATGGGATGTCCACAGTTCAGGCACTTCGTCKATGAATTGAAGAAAATATCATTACAGCTCCTCCCAGCAGGAGAAGAAAAACAAAAAACRGGCTTTGTAGTTTTTGTGCAATGAAAACAGCAAAAGAACAGCAGGTGCAGAAAACTGTATGGTAATACTCATGGAGGTACTGTAGTAGTACAACTAGTAGTAGTACATACTAGTATTTCCATTGTAATAATGATATTATGATATTTTTACTAAACCTACTAGCAAAATATGCAAAACAATTTCACACATGTTTACTTCTGCTGCCTGGTCTACACCAGCAGTCTGACATAGTAATGGTGCTGTTTGGTTCCTCTTCTACTAGTTGTAAATGCCACCACCAGTGCTAGTAGTACTAGTACTCACCAGTTCTTCTTGCTGTGGTGCTGCCTGTTGGTGGCAACAAGAATTCATGAAGTGAGCTGGTGGTGCTGCTGCTGCTGCTTGAGTGCTACTGATACCAGACTAAGCTGACTGATATGAGGAGCAGTTGGTACAAGGAGAAGTGCTGGTGATGATACCAGTAGTAGTACTACTAGTAGCACTACTTGTAGTAAAGTACAACACTGTGTAGTTTTTGTGACGTGTCCATCATACGGTTCGTTCATAGTATTCGTTCATAGTACGTGAGTGTACGCAAAGAACAGGTACAAATAATGGAAGACTGGTTATTGACATTCCCGTCCACCCCATCTGATTTGAAGTTTTCATGCCAACACCTCATCTTTTCTTTCTTTTTCTCCAACAGGCGGTGCGAGTATGATCAGAAAGCATTACGGAAAGACAGCGACGACGACCTTCGCTGTAACAACATGCTCCTGACGTCCGGCGATGTAATCTGACAAAAAGTAACAATACGAAAAAAACAAATAGCAGCAGTGATCAGAATTTAAGAAAACGAGTTACAAAGATTCCATCTGCCTGGGGATTTAAAGAATTTTTAGGGATATGACGAATTTGATGACGAGAGAGGGCCTTGGTGTCTTTCTCGCTTTGATGGCAGTTTTCGTTTGTGATCATTATGCAGCATCTTTCCTGCTGAACCAGGCCACGAGGGCCTATCAGCCAGCTCCATTCGATAGATCCGTAGTAAAAACTTTCTCTACTCCTTTCTCGGCATCGAGTGGCAGAAATAACGAGCGGGATAATAAAAACAATTCTCGAAAGCCTAAGAAATCGGTAACTGATCGATCGCAAGAAGAAGCAATCAGCCTGATTCAAGATATTATTCGAGCGGCAGTCGATGCGGGTCCACAGGCAGGACCTGTTCGAACCTTACAAGCCTACAAGGCATTTTCAGAAACAGCTCGCGAGTTCCTTCCTCGGTTTGGACAATCACCTCCTGTGTTCTCGGCACCCAAAGCCAYACGGACCCTTTTTGAAAAACTTGGTGCAACTTACGTCAAGTTGGGACAGGTACGTCTCTTGCATGGCGTGATGTGCTTTCGATTAACATGGAAATTTGCGAGATTTCTGAAAGCGCTTTCGACTTGCTGTTGTTGCTTCAACCCGTTCGGTAGTTCGTAGCATCGAGTCCCACTATATTTCCTAAAGAATACGTCTTGGAGTTTCAGAAGCTCTTAGACAAGACCGAACCTGTCGAGTGGCGAATTATCAAACGCGTCATTGAAAAGGATTTAGGTCCAATCTCCAAGACATTTGATTTTGTTGACGAGAAACCTCTYGCCTCTGCGTCGATTGCTCAGGTTCATGCAGCTAGATTGAAGACCGGAGAAGATGTCGTCATTAAGGTCCAAAAGCCAGGTATAGATGCGTCTCTCAAAGCTGATTTGAGTTTTGTCTTTGTAGCCTCACGTGTTTTGGAATTCCTACAGCCTGATTGGGAAAGAACTTCCCTATCCGGAGTGGTTGGAGACATTCGATCATCCATGTTGGAAGAATTGGATTTTACTAAGGAGGCTAAAAACACGGAAGAATTTCGCCGATACTTGGCTCAGAACAATCTTTTGAACAAGGCAACCGCCCCAAAAGTGTATCAAGATTTTACAACTAAGAAGGTCTTTACGATGGAACGCCTTCGTGGAGTCTCTATGCTAGACGAGGAAACTCTTACCAAGGTGACAAAAGATCCGGAGGTAGGGCAACAGGCAATAATATCGGCGTTGAATATATGGACGCAATCGGTGATGCAAATGCCATGGTTCCATGCCGATGTGCACGCAGGAAATCTTCTTCTATTAGACGACGGTCGAATAGGCTTTATTGATTTCGGTATTGTTGGCCGAGTGAGCGACAAGACATTCAAAGCAGTCAATGAACTCAGTACCTCACTTGCTCTCGCAGACTACAAAGGAATGGCACAAGCTCTTTGCAACATGGGTGCTACAGATGAAGAAGTTGACGTCGAAAAGTTTGGTCGCGATATCGAGGTAGTAATGAAAAGAATCGCGAGTGTGCAACCTGATATCACTATTACGGAAATGCAAGATGGTGCTATTGGTGGAACCCTCGACTTCGATGAGACGGAGATCACAAATCTTCTACTGGAACTCGTCGAGATTACTGAAGACAACGGCCTGAAGCTCCCGAGAGAGTTCGGCCTTCTGGTGAAGCAAAGTCTTTATTTCGACCGTTACTTGAAGATTCTCGCTCCTGAATTGGATGTTATGAATGATGCGCGTGTCAGTGGACTTGGAGAAGAGGCACTGAAAACCACAAGTATGCCTATGGTGAACGGTTCGGGAGGCAACACGGACGAGTCGATAGTGATCGATGTTTAACTTAATTCGAGGAGAAGATGCCATGAATTGATACCGCGTTTTTCTCGAAAATTGTGATCCCCAGGTCAATAGCTCCTGCATATCTTTCCAGCACAAATAAACTTGAAGCTGGCGATAGTTATTTTACGAATGAAATCTAAGTGATTTGCAACTTTATTTCACGTACTTCTACTCAGACATCACAACCGATCTTAATCCAATCTTTATTTTGTATAGTTTGGAACAGCACCGAATCACATTCTAATTCACAAGATGATTCGTTAATTCACATTCCCCACCTCGTACATTGATTTTTTTATAGACCACCACCCGAATGCCCACCTTCAAAATCTTTGTCGGGAGAGATGCTAACAGTAAGCCCCTGCCGTTGAAGACCCAAGCAAAATTGTTCAGCCTGTTTTTTCCATGTCTTTGTCACAGTTGCTTTGCCAATACCATGGGTTTCAACACAGATTTCAAAGGAAGCGGCTCGGTCCAAAGTTCCCACAACCTTACTAAGACTTCGGATGACGTAATTGAAGGTATGGACTTCGTCGTTGTGAAGGACAACTCTCCACATTTCTTCCTTCTTTTTTTCTTCCTCGCTTTGGGACTCAGTTCTGTCTTTCGTGATAGTTTGTCGGCCTTTTTTTGATTTACGACTTTTTTCTCCTTCCGCCATGTAGAGTTGTGTGGACGAAGTCAAAACCGGAGTCGAGGCCACTATTTGTCTGTTGATAGAGGTAGGTGTCAATGGCGAAAAGCCAGAAGCCAGCGCCATGAGGCAACCGACACAAACGAAGAGGAGAGGTATGTTCCTGGAAAACATTGTTTTAGATCTTTGGTTGGTTTATTGACGAAGGACTGGTAATTTTTGTGTTGTTAGGGTGGAGTGGCGCTAACAGTGAAATATTGTGGTGTAGCTGGTCGTCTAGATTTTTTGGTTTACGATCCCAAGTACGAAGTACTTCGTACTCGAACGTACCCTCCCCCTGCTACCGTACATAGAACATGACACGACACACGTCAACAGGTCGAAGGAGAGACTCCTTCTCACTTTACGTTGCTTATAGCAGTAGATACAGGAAACCATCTCACTCTGTAGGGTACTCGTACTGGTATGATTCTTCGACGAAGATCTCTTCATTCAGGGAAAGAATTGCATCCCTCTCGTGCTTCAAACTGATGACGATAGCGTGAAGGTCCACGTGGAGATCATCTTGCAACTGATACGTTGAGTATCCTTCGTATGTACGTTGGGACCTAGTAGGAGTTGATTGAAACGCTAGTGGGTGATTCCCGTTATTCTAAATACARTACGGTACCCTAAAGCGCTAAATGTAGGGATMTAGGGTTTTTAGATTAATGGGAATCAAAATTTTAATGGACAGACTGAGAGGAAGGCCACCTTCATTGCAGTCTTTTTAGGAATTTGGAATCTCAACTATACTCCAATGTAATGACTAAAAAGAGGAACACAATGCAACACACACATTTTCGAGAAATTTCGTATCGATAATATGCACGTGTGTTGAGTCTTTCAGTGGACTGGAAAAWTTTAGTATTCGTGGGTTCCAATCTAAAAGTAGAGTATTTAGGACACAGTGCTTTCACCTGTTMTAAATATACTAGTAAGTCTGGAGTCACATTCTCTAAATTTTTGGTCTGTCAGTCTATCAAATTTAGAGATTTTAGTAGAATGATGACAGGAATCACCCATTGGCTCGCTAACGCAAATATTTCTAGTTTCTACAGTGCAAAMACTAAGTTAGTGCCAATAAGGTGGAAAGTACTGCTCTGAAAAGAATGTAAAGGTAAATCAACGAAAGCACTGCTGTGGCTGTTTGTTGTTTCTGAAATAGAACTGGAATTCATTTATTTGTTATGTATGTTGGATATTGTTGTTGGTAGTGGTGGTGATTTTTGTAAGGAGAAGAGGTGTTCTTGCAAACAGACCACTACTGGGAGTTCTACTACTACTACTACTTCTTCTTCTTCCTCCTCCTCTATGTAACTCTTGTTGAAAGCACAACAACATAAGAAATCCAATTGCTTGTGTAAGACCAAGTTGAAACCAAAACAGCTTCAAAAGATCTTCCCTGTTCTTGCTGTACTGGCAATATTGATGTGGAATTGAGTTCAACGTGTTTTTTTTTACTTGTTTGAGTTTGATGAGTAATTTTTTATTCATTTTCTTGCAGACATCAAAAATTAGCTGTTGCTGCTGTGTTTTTGTATCTACTTCTTCAATGACCATCTCTATCCATTAAACAAAATATCCATTACAATCCTGGTGGTGGTACCCATTTTTCAGTTTGACAGACTTGAATGTACAAAAAATGACGCTATGGTTTGCTTTTGATTTTTCAACATTTATGTGTTGTCATCAATCATGACACCAGGTCTACCAACATGCAATTTAAGCACTGGATTTATCCTTTTGGAAGGTTAGGATCCTTTTGGAAGGTTTGATTCCACCTTCAACAAGAATGCCAGCATCTGATTTGGCAGTTAGTTGTACTAAGCAGTATTTCTGAAAAAATATGGCATGTTTCTCCTGTATTGTCTTGTTTTGTCAATCTACAGTTTTAGGTTTGAGGCCTTTGCTACAGCAATAGTGTGATCTGGCAATCTATCATTTATAATTTTTGAAAGTGTCATTTGGGAAACTCAGAAAATATGCCATCATTTATTGCACACTTGTTGGCATTACTTTAGTATGTTGTTGTATAAGCAATAACTTCTGCTGGGAGTTTGTCCCAAGATTTTACAACAATTCTTACATTGATAATTTAAACTTGCTCTTCTTTCAAGCCATTTGTTCTTAAATCATCRAGAAAGCTCCCCTAGATTAAAACTTATTTAAAGCTGTGGTTTGTTGTTTCAAGGTCAAGAAATATGTTGTTTTTTCCTCTCCAAAGATAGAAATCTTTTGTTGACAAGAGGGAGTCTTGTCCTCCTCCCACTGGGTTGAGTTGAATGGATTAGTCTTTATGATTTTCCAGTACCACTACCACCAGCAGTCCATGATAGTAGAAGACAGGTGAACTGCTATTCATTGCTTGTGGAAATCAGATGATTGCACAATTTTTTTAGTGTCAAAACAAAAGCAGCAACAATCTATCTATGCATTTTCCTGGTCCAAAGTTATGTTTAATCTCGCAAACTAGAAGAGGCACTATGTTGGCCAGAATTAGAACTCCTTKTGGGAAGATTGCTCCTAGTAGCTGGTCTGAGGGGTGACACCTCCCGTCAAGGAGATGTGATGGAGGCACAACAATTGAGGTGGGCGGGCTGGTTGGTTGATTTGTTGAAAAATTGTGTCAAAGTAATCTCAAGGGTTCAACTGTTATTAGTACTAGCAGCAGGGGCCAGGGAAGGCTCCTGTGGCAAACTAGGCAGTTTGTGTTGTCTCTTCTTGGAGTATGGAACTTTGCATAGTAGTAGTAGTATTAGTAGTAGTACTAGTACTAGTAGTAGTAGTAGTAGTACTAGTACTAGTAGTAGTACTAGTAGTAGTACTAGTAGTAGTAGTAGTACTAGTAGTAGTACTAGTACTACTAATTTACGGACTGGAACCAGTGTTTTCCGGTCACAATGTTGTTGTTGTTTATGACATTTGTGCCAGAAAGCAACAATGACAACAACCCCAGCCCCCAGTATTCAACCAAGGCCAATCCTATGAAGAACAATGCCTGGAGTATATGTTACATTATACTGAAAGATTCCCCAGCCTTATCTCCATGCAGTTCCAGTACTTTACGRACTGGAATAGTTGTCCAGTCACCACATTGTTGTTGTTTCCAGCRTTTGTGCCAGAAAGCAACAACAACAACAMCCCCAGCCAATACTGCCTAGACCAGTATCATCCCCAGTATTATCCTCCACCAGCTCTGTACAGTTTGCCTCAGCTGGATCCCTCCCCAGTTCTCAAGGACCACCAAAAGACTCCATCTTCCAGTCATGATTGTTGTTGTTTCTGTCATCTATGTTGGACAGTGACAACAACAACCCCAAGCGTTCAACCCCATATCTAGATCTTATAGATCTTATCAATATATCCCCAGTTTCTTCTTCATGAAGATGCTCCACAAACAGCTGCTCCTTTGGGTGCGCTCAGCTGTGATTTGAAAGAAGTGTGTCAGTTTTATTTTTTCTTTCGGCTTTTTTTTACTAGTCCACCACATGTGTCCTCACCCACTGGGATGTGACTTGCCTTGATTGGCTTGGCAGTGTGCTTGGCACTTGTTTCCTTGATCACTGCGATGGTACTTGTCTTCTGGCTTGGCAGTGCCCTTATAATGGCATGGTGGTTCTCATCCATCCAAACTGTGAACCAACTGCTTTTATGTCCTCTGAGTCCAKCAACCTGCCTTAATTGGCTTGTCAGTGTGCATAAAACTTGGTCACGCCTCCACAAAACCTCCTCAGAGAGAGGTGCCACACCTTGGTGCAGCTAGGAGCATTCTTCTCCCTAGTCCAGAGAGGCTCTGGTTCTGACCATAGAGTGCCTCTTCTAGTTATTGAGGTTAAATAACTTATTCCAACCTAGTACTAAAACCCACCCATAATATCAAGTTCCCACTCCCCTGTTGGATTTTGAGCGATATTGTCAAAAGGATTGAGAGGAGCAACAACATAGACAGCCTCAAACAGATAACAGAGGTGTCTATATTTCCTGTTAGGCAGATTGTCTTCATCCAAGCTCTGCCATGAAAGCTTCTTCAATTCTCCTTCTTCTTCCTCTGACCAATCAAAAAGTGACAAGACCTCATTCCTCTTGCTCCTATCCATACCCAACCCAACTCTTTACTTGATGTCCTGAGATACGCCTTCCCCTCCATCTACATTCTCAGCAATGTCTTTATCTACTGGATAGCACTGGTCCAATAATCAACAGCCTGATCTTTGAAGGTAGTGAGATCTCTTATAGTTCCATTTGCTGGCACGTCAAGTATTCCTGCCAAAAAGGTGGAAGTCGCGTCATTGAGAATAGTCTTCCCTTCAATGATACTTTATGTTTTCAGCTGTTGTTTGGTCCCAGTTGATGATACCATTTTTGTCMATGCCTGCCCTTGTCCACTCATTGCTCATTTGAATCAATAGACACTTAATTTTTCCTCCTGTATTTGCTGGTATTTTTGAGCCCAGGTTGACTGTCTGGCAAACTCATGAACTAAATTTATGGTCTGAGCAGTATGGGAGTGAATAGCTAATAAAAAATGATCCACCTCTGGGATAAAGCACTGGCCCTGGTCTGCTTATTGCTCCTTTGAATCAATGGATAGTTGGATTATCTTCTTTTGTATCTGCTGGTGATTTTGAGCTAATGATGACTGTTAGGTGAGCTCTGGGAACGTAGTTGTGGTCCAAACAGTGTGGGGGTGCAACTCCAATTTAGAAAAACAATGGACAGCCTGTATTAAAGTACTGGTGCTGCTGTCAAATCAAACCACCTGGTCAATCCAACAATTTATTCCTATCTCAGGGGGGATACAGATAGTGTCTGCAAAAAAACATATCCAAATCTGATGTCTAGTTTGAGATATAGATTGGCTAGCTGCTACCACAGGGTGTGTGTAATGATTATTTGTGAAGTAAAAATTTAGAATGTGATCATGGCATTTTTCTGTTGGGATTTAATAGTAGGGAGCCAGCCTGAATTCAAAATTAAATTTCCCCTTATTGAGGACAGTTTTCCTCCAGAAAAAAAGTTTGAATTTCTCACAAATTGATTTTTTCAAGCACAAAGGATCACCTTTTAATTTGTTGATTTTTCATGCAAAAAATAACCCATGATAGGTTATTTTGTTGGAGAAATAACCAATGAAAGTAGAGCCAAGGATGTGGAGCATTGAAGTCAGTTCTTTGTAAGGAGAACCAGGTTTTGGGGGAAAAGCCCAACAACAATTTTTTGTGGATTATTCAATAGCATGGCATGGTGCAAAAGAAGTTTTGTAAACAGGTCATAGTTTAGAGTATGGTAGTGCACAATTAGTCAAAACTCCATATTTGATTCTTACTATCATTTCACTGGGGCAAACCAACAAAAGATTACAAAAAGATCCAATTTTTGTACCATTTTTATGCACCAACTAACATTATAGTAATACTACCCTGCCACCCCATTACCCCCCAATCTTGCATAGAACCACCACTATATTCCTCTTGTTATTGGCTTTCAAGAACTCATGTGACAGGATTCAGACATGCTTGGCATGTCTGCACTGGTTGGGTGATACCTCAGATGACACCACCAGTTCCCACCACTCATCAAATGAATCAGGAAATTCTTCTGCTGCTTCTCTCAGTCAATGCAATGGTCACCCCTCCTTGAGATGTATGTTAATCCAATAATGGATTCAATTGTACAACTTAGGAACATTTTAATCTGCAACAGTTGGGTGACACCTCTAATGACAAAACTTCACACTCATCAAGTGCCTCAAGGAATTCATCCTAGTATCATGTTGCTCCAACCACCAGAATTGAATTGGTTTGTAGTGATAACAAAGCTTTCATTACCAGGATCCATTCACGTTATAAATCTAAGCTGGTTTATACCAATCCAGCCCTGGCTACCAAATTTGATTTGTTGGACTCTGTATTCATCCTTCTCCTGGATCAAAGGGTGTCAAGATGATGACATAGTAGTCTTTGCCAAACTTCCCCCCAAAAGCACAATTGAATATTGAAGCTAACCACTGTACAGGAAAATTCCAAACTTCTTCAGACACTTGACTCCCCACTTCTTTACCACCCCAGTATTCCAGCTATTCCCAGCATTGCTACAGATTTTGGATCACTCTGTTATCGGCTGCTACTAGTTCATTGCTCTGATTTATTTGTGTCTCATCATTCCTCAGTACTACTTTCAGTGGCCAGGTGACACCCTCAAAGATATAGCTTGGAAATCTCCAGGTATTGCTATTGAGTGCATCAATACAAATGTTCTTGTCACCAAATGTTGCAAAAAGTCTTTAAGTTATCTTTAACCTTGTGAAGTTGAAGAGACACTATGATGGCCAGAACCAGGACTTTAGGGGAGAAGAAATGCATCATATTTGGGGTTTGCTGGTTTAATTTTTGTTGTTGCGTGTTGCCAAATGTTGCCACCTGGAAAATTTAGGATTTTTTTCTTTCTTTGCTGCTACTGCTCCTGCTGCTGCTCCT
>CAACVS010000001.1:538128-556722 GCA_900660405.1 Pseudo-nitzschia multistriata | reverse complement strand
CTGCTGCTCCTGCTGCTCCTGCTGCTCCTGCTCCTGCTGCTGCTCCTGCTGCTGTTTGACATTACCTTTCCATGAGCAATGGTGCTGGTCTTCTTGTTCACAAGACAGAAGAAACAAATCCCACAATTGCAAGGGTAATATTTTCTATTCTTTGAAGTCTGAGGCATCCACTTTGGCTTAGAACCTTCATCATATGGAGCTTTCCAGTCCATTTCAATACCTCTATTCATCAATGCAATGCCAAGATGAGATTGAAACTTTTTCCTACGGTTGTGTTTTGATTTGCATAGTATCTTCCATTCCTTCATAAACTTGTCACATGCTAGGCTAGTGACAATTATGTAGCAGGAGTGTACCACTCTTTCAAGCAACCAGAAGAAAATAAAAAGGTGCCATCTGATACCCATCTGTATTCTTCACATAGCTTGGTCACAACTTTCATTGTAGTGTAGAAGTTGTCCATGAACAGTCGACGGCCATTTTGTTGTCCAAGATTGGATTGACGTATCAACCACTTAATAACATCCCATGTAGGCCCACTACTAATACCACTGTAGATCTCAAATGCAATTAAGTTCCCAGTGTCAGCATCACACACACAGTACACCTTGTTAATWCCATGCTTGATGGGCGTCTTGGGAAGACACTGGACAAATTGAATGGATCTTCCTTTGGAAACAATCAAAGACTCATCAACAGATAGGTCAATATTTGCATGCCACCATCAGAAGCTTCAACTTCTGTCACCCAATCTTCAAACACATACCGGTTGGACTCATTTGCTATCATCTGAAGGATTTTTTCATCAAACAAGAACAAGAACAAAAATGCCAACCCCTTCACCTTATTAGTGTAACCATCCAATGAATTGCTTACAGCATGGGTGGGACCTGGGGTCGCAACTCCTCCAGGTGATGTATACTGGACATTGGGAGGAGGATACCATCCCTCTGCATCATCACCCAGCTTCCAATCTTCATTTGGTATTACTGTCAATTCCTCCTCCTGCCTCAAGCAGTTCTGCTCCTTCTCTGACCAGATACTCTCAATCATCAAAATTGATTGCTTCATATCCTTGTACTTTGAAAAGTCATCACAGGCTATTACTTTTACCTGGGCTTTACAATCTTCCAAAGAATTATATTCATTTGTAAGCTCTTCACCTGTGGCATGTTTATATATTAGAGAGACATAGATTTTCAAAGAATCATGTGCATTTGTAAGCTTTTCACCTGTGACATGTATAGACAGTAGAGAGACCTAGATCTGGAAGCTTGGACTTGTACACCCAGCATACTTTTTGATGATCAGATATGGGTCCATGGTCATCTTGGGAGGGGCTCCTACTGTGAGGGTGCAGGTCACCACCACTGTTGTCAGATAGGTCTGCATCACTAGTAGTATGACCATAGCATGAACAATTATCAACCATCAGAAAAAGAATCATCATCATCCATCTTGGTGATATGATTATTTTGTGTTGGTAAGTATGATGGTGTGGGTGATATTTTAWATTCTGGTTTGGAGTGTTTTATATTTTCTTGGTTGGATATTACAAGGATGATAGAAATGAATGAGCAGAAAAGGTGTTTTATWAAAAGTAATTGTTTAAAACTCTTTTTGGTATTTCAGTCTTATTTTGTGTAGGATTTGTACTGCAGTCTACACAGGTGAAAATCATGGAAACTCCAAAAAAATTCCAAAAAATGCACAATTTGGGCGGAGACGGGAAAAGTTAAAACAATTGAGTCAATGGCCAATGAAGCATTTGACACTAAGATCTGTTTTTGAGGTTTCTTTTATGGAGGTGGTTGTTTAATATGAGGCAAGGTTGAATAATACAGAGTTATAGGGTGTCTGTTGGAGACAGATGTGAGGGATGCTTTGCTGATACTTGCATAAATGGTTCTCTCATATACTCAGAGGTAGTAATATGTTATCAATGTGGTGGATGCTTCAGATATGAATGTTTCTGGATCCTGTGGAAATAAGTGAGTGTGCGACCAACATGTTTGTGGTTTCAGGGCAAATATGGTGCGTGCTTGTTTTTTGAGAAAGTGAGTGGTGGCCACCATGAAGGTCTTCATTTCTCTGCTCAAATATAATTTTCAAAACATTTTTTTCAAACACACAAAATTACACTTTGGTTCTGAAAATTATCACCTAGATTTCCTACTGATTCCTACATGCATTGATACCTGACCAAGGCCCTCTGGCATCTGAACCACCATGGTGACACCCCCTTCCAAAGGGGGAAACCCTCCTTCCTGGCCTCTATTAAAGCAATCTAACCACATTAAAGAATCACTCTAACCACAATCACTACCCTTCTGTCACCAGCTGCTTGCAGTTTGCTTCAGCTGGATCCATCCCCAGTTCCTCCAGAAGTGCTTTATCTTCTGGTCTTGAAGTTGCTATTCCTGACATTCGTGCCAGAAAGCAACAGCAGCAATCCCAGCCCCTAGTATTCAACCAAGACCTATCCTTCTTTGCAGAACAACACCTGGAGAATATGCTACATCATACTCAGTTCAAAGAAGACTCACCAGCCTTATCTCCATGCAGTTCCAGTTTTATTTACAGACCAGAAGCCCAAAATGTTGGACAGCAACAACAACACCCCTGCTATTACAGCAATTCCACCACCAAGCTGATGCTGCTATGATCAGCATCCTCTCCATACCCCAGTTCTTAAGGACTGGAAGTAGATTACAGTCACAATATTGTCGTTTATGACATTCTTGTTGGATAGCAACAGCAACAACCCCAGCCCACAGTATCTACCAGATCTTGTTGATCTATCCCCAGTCTCTTCTTCAAGAAGATGCTCCACAAACAGTTGCTCCCTTTGGGTGTTGGGCCCAGCTGTGATTTGAAGTATCAGGTCAGTTTTCTTTTTTGTCTTGGCTTTTCTTTTTCTTTTTGATTTTTTTTTAAAAATGACTACTGCACCACATGTGTCCTTGCCCACTGTGCGGTGACTTGCCTTAATTAGCTTGGCAGTGTGCTTGGCACTTGTTTCCTTGATCACAGTTTGGATGGATGAAAACCATCATGCCATTATCATTTCAAAGGGCACTGCCAAGCCAGAAGACAAGTACCATCGCAGTGATCAAGGAAACAAGTGCCAAGCACACTGCCAAGCCAATCAAGGCAAGTCACATCCCAGTGGGTGAGGACACATGCGGTGGACTAGTCAAAAAGAAAAAAAAGCCAAAAGAAAAAAGAAAACTGAAGCACTTCTTTCAAATCACAGCTGAGCGCACCCAAAGGAGCAGCTGTTTGCTGTGGAGCATCTTCTTGAAGAAGAAACTGGGGATAGATTGATTCCAAGATCTAGATATGGGGTTGAACACTGGGGGTTGTTGTTGTTGCAACAACAACAACATCATGACCAGAAACACTTCCGGTCTGTATATTATACTGGAACTGCATGGAGATAACAAGGCTGGGGAATCTTCTTTAAACTGAATATGTAGCATATACTCCAGATGTTGTTCTTCAAAGGTCTTGGTTGAATACTGGGGGCTAGGTTTGTTGCTGTTGCTGTCCAACACAAAAAACGGAAACAACAACAATGTGACTGGCAACACTTCTGGTCATAAATAAAACTGGAACTGCATGGAGATAAGGCTGGTGAATCTTCTTTCAAACTGAGTATACTAGTGTAGCATATACTCCAGGCGTTGTTCTTCAAATGTCTTGKGTTGATACAGGGGGCTGGGGTTGTTGTTGTTGTTTTCCGGCACACATGTCAGAAACAACTTCAACCCTGGATGATATGGCACTTCTGGAAAAACAGGGGATGGATCCAGCTGGTGAGGCTAGGGGCAGGGATGATATCAATAGACTTAGGATAGTCTTGGTTAGATTGCTGCTTGCTGTTTTAGAAGTGCTTGAATGGAGCCAGGGAGGTGGGTTTTCCCCTTTGGAAGGGGATGTCACCATGCTGGATTCCTATGTGAGAAGGTGCTAGTCAGGTATCTACTGGTGTGTAGGAATCAGTAGAAAATCTAGGTGATAATTTTCCTCAGAACCAAAGTGTAAGAATTTTTTGCATTGAAAAACATTGTTTTGAAAATCATATCTACTAGTATCTACTAGTAGCCAGTTGTAACTGCTAGTACTACTACTAGTAGTAGTCATGCAACAAGAACTACTTACTAGTAGTAGTAGTATTAGTAGTTGTACTAATAGTACTACTAGACTAGTAGTAGTACTAGCTCCTCCAAGCTAGTAGTACTAGTRGATATGCATTAGCTAGTACTACTAGTACTACTAGTATTTTAATAACACCTAATGCACCATGAATTACCTCTAGCTATTTATTCATCTGAAAATTACAAAAATGTTCCTCTTAATCTGATGTTGTAAAGATGTTCAGCAGTTGCTAATATTAGACACAAAAATAAGAAAAGTGGTTTCTAGTACGGGAGAGAAACAAATAAATATGGAGAGAAGTTCAATTTTGTTGTACAGGATTTCTTCTGTTCTTTTTATTACCATGCGGTACAGAACATCACATTGCCGAACAATTATTGAAAATATTCTGCCGGAGGAAGATTGATGGCGCAAAATAAAGAATGCTGCTTCCCCATGCCGGTATTTGAGTACGTACCCTACTAGTAACCTTCAGAAGTGGAAAAATATCAATATTGTCGTAATAGTATGAAGGAATAAGGAATAATCGATTATTCCTTTCTTCCATTACATGGACGGTCCCAGTAGCATTCACGACCTAATGGTAGTAGTTGACGTTTGAATTATCATAATTTTCAATATTCCGTAACGGGTCTCGATTATTTGATGCCGCGCGCAGACGTGCCTCTACCGGTACAAAATAATGTCAACACTTGAGAATTTCACCGGAATTGACAGATTTCTCTGAAGTTCTGGCGGAGATGATTGTTCCGAGAAGCAACATGTTGAAACCCTACAAGTTTCTTTACTGTACCGTAAGTGATTTCAGCGAATCGGTATGCAATTTAAAGAACTTGAAGTTTTCTTTATTACATATAAGCCTTCATTGATGTTGACAACAACGAAGTACCAAGACCGGTATTGTTTACTCGTATTTTACAGGTTCAAGTATATGAGGCCTGCCTGTACAGTTTTCGTTCTCGTAAATGACTAGCGTTGAAATCATTATGATTACAGCACGACTATGACTAGACTACGAGTACTTACGGTACTTGCACGGCACTATCGAGTGACCAAAAGCGGAAGCGCAAAATGAGAGAAATATGTCTTTTCAGAGACCAAAATTGTTCGTCACAAAAACAAATCCCATCTATTCGAAAACGACAAATCATTCTTTCTGTTCATAAAATACTTTGGATCGCAAACCCAAAAGACATATTATCTTCCAGGAACAGAACATCCAAGATGGMCCCTTTGATTCAAGATTTTGATCTTTCTCTTACAACAAGTCACGACGACTTCATCGATCAACCCAAAACACTCATCGCCCCACTTCATGAAACCTCAATTGCTAGATCTCGACGTGTATCTTTCGGTGCTATGGTCGCTACCTACGAAGTAATGAACCGAGACGATTACACTCTAGAAGAAATGGAAGCTTCGTGGTTTGATCGAGACGACATGCGTCGAATGAAAGAAAACGCGAAATCCGACGCGAAATTAGTGCAATCCGGCCTTCTTGTACAAGGAAGCGACGTATCTATTCGCGGTCTCGAAAGCAGAACAAGAGATGGAGTAAAAAGGAAGAGGCGAAATCGCATGAACGCATACACCGCCGTTTTCTTTGAAATCGATTGTCAAGATGAAGAAGGATATTTTGACGAGGAACTAATTGCAGATGCCTATTTTGCTCAAAGCGAGCATTGTGCCATGACAGCACAAATGATTGGCAAACGAGATGCAATGGAAGCAATGAACATCCTTCAAAACAAAAAAGCTGATTTTTTTGGAAGAAAATTTTGCGAAACAATAGTTGATATTCCAACCACTGAAGGATCTCTGGTGAGCTCAGCAGCATAGAAATTTGGCTTACAYAACCCATAAATAGATACATATTTTCTACACAAATATTTTGGTAGCCCTAAAATCCTTCTGTGATTCCACAATGCTGCCTTAAATATGGAAGAAACTTGAAATATCATGCAGATTTCCACTGCTAGGATAGGGCACAAGACTTGACAAATCCAAAAGGAGAAAAGTGGTGACATAGTACTGCTGCCAGCTCTGACAAGATCTACAGAGGTAATTTGCAGCAACTACAATGTCAGCAGGGTGACATTGATGCTTACTATGAGAATTTCCTACTAGCCTAAGTATGTAAACAATTGATTCACACACTAATTGATTGTTTCCTACTATCACTGATTCAATGATCCCATCCTTATTTTTTCACAAAAACAGAGCTTCACAGAATACTACTTGCTCCCTGCTGTTCTTTTCAACATGGTTTCAGCCAAACAACTTGCCTGTTGAGAAAGAAGCAGAATTGGGTCTTCTGAGCTGCCACCAGAATATTTATAGATTTATTCTTTGTTTTATATTCATTCCAGGATGATTAGTACAAGCAAAGCAATCAAGTACTGGGAACCAATGAATGAGTACAGGAATCAATTGTTTAGACAGTAATATGTAGTAAGAAGATGCTCACCAACAGCAGGCACAAGGAGAGAGGAGGTTCAATATTACTACTGAGAATAATATGTGTAGGTAATACTAGCAATAGTAGCTTGGTTCATGCTAGTACACTATTTTCTATAAATTGGTGCAAGGCAGCATGTGCACCTTTGATTTTGAAAATTGAGGGCAATGGTGCATGAAAGAAGAGGTATTGTCCAGTCCAAAATTACAGGAAAGAGGTTGAGAAAGAGAAATGATATTAATACTAACTGTTGTATGTAGAATAGACATTTTTTGATTCAGAATCTTACAAGAACAAGAACCTAAACCCAATTCCTAGTATATGTTTTGGAATTTTTTGTGGAGATACAACAACAACAAAAGTACTACTACTACTGCTAAGATATGTTTACTACTACTTAGTATTGTTGCTAAAACATTCTGGTAACTACTAGCTATTTCTTTGATACAGTATTTGGTATTTTTGTTGCTGCTGTATACAAGAAGTGCAGCATGCATTCCCCCCTTCTGTACTGGCTTGTTCTTCTGTGAGTAGAAGTAGCTAGTAGTACTAGCAGGTGGGATGGATGCAAGAGTAGGAGGTGTGCACTCATGGGGTATGAGCCCCAGAAAATAATGTCACAACAGAACCACTTGCAATCTAYCCAATGGACAAAGAACTCCTAAGTACAAGCACAAGAATATCAAGTACTTGGCAATTCCCACAGAAATCCTTGTAGAATTTTTTACCTCATTTTTACACTTGGTGTACTGTGGCATACCATACTAGTACTAGTACTACTACTGCTAGTACTACTACTGCTACTAGTAGTACTAGTAGTACTACTAATAGCTACTAGTACTATTACAACAACAACAACAACAACAACAACAACAACAACAACAACAACAACAACAACAACTACAACTACTACTACTACTACTACTACTACTACTACTACTACTACTACTACTACTACTACTACTACTACTACTACTACTACTACTACTACTACTAGCTATGTAGTAGTAGTACTATGTGACATAGTACTAACTGTGCAATTGATGAAAATAAAATTATTTTCATTGTTTAATTTCTTGCTGGCTTCTTTGGATGTTACCCAGCACCAGTATTGAGTGGTAACACAAATTTTAAAGTAGTAGCCTCTGATGTCAAGTCCTAACAAGTAGTACTAAGAAGGATCACTATGATATCGCAGCACCAGCAGAATATTTGGTGAGGACAACAAGTTTTTTGTGAGGAGGGGGGGGAGGGAGGAGAAAATGGAGACAGGAAAATGAGAAAAATTGACCACAGCAGAGAGAATTGTCAATTACGTACCTATGTACTTGAAGGCATTATCCTTGCCCTTGTTTGTGATGTTGTAGTAAGGAGCTCTACTACTAGTAGTAAAGTACTACTAGTATGTATCCAAGTGTTAAATGACTACTAAATCAAGGCCAGATAGTTAGTGTGACGCTTAACCTCCTCTATCTCTTCATCACGAACAACTTGTTGCACTGCTTTGTAAGCTCATTGAGTATCTTACAGGAAGTAATGAGCATTTTTATTCTGCTGGCTATTGTTATTAAGAAGTTGTTGCTGCTGAGGATATACTCCGTAACGTCTTTAGTGTTGTATTGCAGCGTTTACAATTTCTGTAAGAGTGAGTGGATGAGCGTGTTGCTGCTGTCACTCACTATCTACTTGTGATTTACTACAGTAGTATGTGGTATTGCCTCACAATCCTTATTGTATTTCGAGATGACTTCTCGTCTGTACAATGACAAGATATGCCATCCAGGTTAACAAAAACTGTAGTTTTTAGACTGAAGGAAGTAGATTTTCGATTTTCTATTTTCTAGAAATGAGGAGAATTAACTCATTTCCTTGTTTTACAAATGACATAAACTCATTTCCTTGCATATTTCCGTTTTTAGTGAATTGTAAACTCATTTACTTGCATTTGGCCATTTTGTAAACTCATTTCCTTGCATTCTCTAAGTAATCAAAATTCTGCCGTTAAAYAACAGGAAAAACCAATGCTACCACCACAACGCAGTACACCAGCACAAAACAACAGTCATAAATTCAACAAAGCAACAACCAAAAGACCAAGAACCACCATGGTTGGAGGACGATGGTGATGCTACGGRACACTGGGAATGCTTACAAGGTGTGGAGGTTGCTGATGCRGAGGATGCTGATGCRGAACGCTGATACGGAACACTGATACAGAGAACACTGATACAGAGACTYGCTCATACTATGGAACGCTGATACGGAGAACGCTCACTGATACAGAGGACGCTCGCTGATACTGAGGATGCTCACTGATACTGAGGACGCTGATACAGAGACTCGCTGATACGGAACGCTGATACGGAATTGCTGATACAGTACAATACGATTCAAAAAAGCAATAACCAAAAGACCAAGAACCACCATGGTTGGAAGACGCTGATATGGAACGCTGATACGGGAGGATGTTGATACAGAGGATGCTGATACAGAGGACGCCGATATGGAAGATGCCGATACGGAACGAGTTGCTGATACGGAACACCGGTTTAGCTACGATTACGGTGTATGATTACACCAGTATTGGTGCGGATCCATCATGAGAGACTATGGAGTGTTGCTGATATGGAGGACGCTTGCTGATACAGAGACTCACYGATACGGGGGACTATTGCTGATACAGAAAATGCGGATACGAGTGGCTGATACAGAGAAGACGAGTCACTGATAYGGAGGATGCTCTTAYGGAGAGACGACGAGTCACTGATACAGAGGACGCTGATACGAGTTGCTGATACGATTCGATACGATACAGAGGGGATATAAAACATTAATACCAATAGCATCTGTCCTATTTTCATTCTTTTATTTGTATTGCAAGAAGGAGCACCATGGTCGTTGGTTCTTGTCTTGTATTTCAACACTGTATTCGGTAGTTTCCTGCTGTTGTTTAACGTCGAACTCCTAAGTGATGCATTGGTTTTTCCTGTTATTTAACGGCAGAATTTTGATTACTTAGTAGAGAATGCATGGAAATGAGTTTACAAAATGGCCGAATGCAAGGAAATGAGTTTACAATTCACTAAAAACGGAAATATGCAAGGAAATGAGTTTATGTCWTTTGTAAAACAAGGAAATGGGTTAATGGTCCCTAGAAATGATTACAGTATTCTTGTATTTTCGTACTTGTTGTACTTCGTAGAAGTACTACGGTAAGGAGCTAGGTTAATGACCGACACCAATATTGCCACTTCGCAAGTTCTGATTTGATGCAGAAACCGTACCGTAGCAGAGCAGTCCTCGTCAATKGCCTGCCCGTTAGTTAAGAAGAAGTGTTCCAATATCTAGCTCCTCGCATTGTACTTTCGCATGAGGTAACTGCCGGACCGGTACGCACACGTTGGAGTTTATAGGTTGCCAAGGTGTCCAGCACCATTGCTCGGGCTTTTCTCTCGGAACGAATTACGTAAATACAAATAGAAAATTCATAAACACAGCAATGTCAGATAGAAAAGTTCAATTCAATGGAATCGACGTCATACTTCCTTCTTTAGAAAGAGTTGAATACACGCGCCAGGAACATGCCGCTACGTGGGTATCTCCACGAGAATTGAAAATGACGAGAAAAGATATAAAAGCTACCGTGATGCTTGTTCTAAAAGGGGACGAAAGAGCCCATTTAGATAGCGAGAGTCATAACACACGAGGTCTGGAAGCCCTCACTCGCGAAGCTGCAGCAACAAAAAAAAAAAGAAAGTCTCAGACGAGAAAGGTAGTAATTGTTGAACAACACGACCCTGAGAGTCTCTCCAAGAAATATATGGAAGTGACAGAAGCGTCAAGAAATGAAGCCCGGGCCATAGCATTACAAGATGCCAAATACGCGAGATCGAATCGAGATATCTCTGATGACCCGACACAACCATCCGACATCGAAAAGCGTGATGATTTGGAGCAAATAGTGGGAACGAAAGCAGGAGACTTAGGTCGGTGACATTCATGTATATTCCATTAATAAGGAAAGGGGTTCGAAGATATGTATGATTTGAGAAAGGTCGCTGTTATGAACTTGGCAAAAATAACATCATCAGTGATAGAAAGATTGAAGTATCTATCACGCTTTTAGTTTAAAAAATGTAGTATTATATATGTTGATTATGTGCTTAATCACTTTCATCGGTTTCGTTCGTCCGTACAGTTCTCACAAATTTCTTGGATTCCAATTGAATCCTAAAGCATTGAGAAGATTGATTCGTTCTTCATTCATTGTCGTTTTTGACCCGGTTTGAAAAAGCTTGAATTGCTTCCGTTGGTTTTTAACCCAATTTGATAGGGAAGAATCATGAAAATTAGATGGAACGTTACAGTGTCCATTGGTCATCTGGAAAAGTTCTAAAGATTGGTACCTCTCCTGCCACATTGCCCTATGGGAATCCCAAATAAATCCTGCATTTGTTAGTAACTCTTGCCTCTCGTCACTTAGAGTCGAGTGTAATCGTTTTTCTTTTCGCTTTCGCTGATGTCGCTGCTTACGAACCCACTGCGATAGCTTTGGATTAGCAGGATAATTATGTGGCACAAAGCAATGGTCGTTTGCTTCACGAAATCTAATTAGCTCTTGAAACCGTTCATTCCATGAAGAYGAAACAAGGCTCCGTGACCTTTTTCTTTTTGTGGATGGCTTCGGTTGAGATGGTGAGGATGTGCTATCTTCGCATCGTGATTCTTCCGTCGGGAGATTCTCGCGAATATGGGCACTTTCTGAGATGCGATCGTGAGTAATTTGCCGAGGTGATGTTGAAGACTGAATGTCGAATATTGAATCATGATCACCAAATTGTACGACCTCAACATTACTGTTGCTGGTGACATTGTATGGATTCATTACGTCTTCATTTGTCCATCCGATTTCCTGACTACTGCCAACCCCCTTTCCATCGAATTCGTACAACAGTTGCAGTGGTAAGGAGTTATCGGGCTCCATCGTGTCGAAGTACATCGGTTCAGAATTTCAGTTTATTTAAAGCGAAGCTTTCAATCTTTATGAAGTAATTCTAGTGCTTTACGATCAGCTACATCGATGTTCTTGCGAGCCAGTGAGCTTCCGGATTGAAGGCACAAAAATCCAAAATCCCTTTCGTCGTGCGTTTGTAAACGCGCTTTGGGAACTTTTTGCCCCGATGAAAAATACTTCGAAACTGTCCACAGGCACACTAGAACGAATAACTATGGAAAGGGCACCATTATCCTATTTATCGTCCGAATGATGTTGACGAACCCTCATAGAAATAGAGCATCAATCGTGTACCAGGAGATATTTCTATTCTCTCACCTATTGAAATAAAGGCTTAATAGTTTTGCTTTTTACTTAGCAGAATGGAGATGCGGGACAATAAGTATTGAGAAATAAGTTGCTATGGGTTTTCATAATTAGGGATCTCTTGTTTTTTACTTCAAAATCTGTTTGCGAGAATTAAAAAGCTCATACTACTTTTAATCGTGCTAATGTCGCATTATCTATTAACGTGACCTTTAAGACTCTACGTGTTAAGAACGCATTCAGACATCCTTAACGAGTTTACTCTACCGTACAATAAGATATTACAGTAAGTAAGTAAAATATTTTTCAGGCGTTCGTGCGAATTACTTCTACGACTATCAAAAGCATTGCAGGAAAGGATCGCGATAAACCAGGTATTGACGTTTCAAAAAAGAAAATTAAGCWAAGTACAGTAGTACTCGTACCATTATCGAAAATAAGGGCTTATCAGTCCAAACTGCGTACTTCTGCWTCGCAATACACGTACAGTAGTCATTTGTTAAGATGGAGCTACCTGTTTTTAGTTTTTACAGGTACGACACTTGTTGGACCATACTGGCCTTTCTGGATCAATCGTAGTTCCATTAGATGCTGGCTAGCAGTCACCTTTACATCATGCACTAAAATGTATCGCAAGACTCCGTTTCACTCGGACGATCGATCGTGTTTATGTGCTGAAGCTTGCAGTACGTACAGTCCGAATATGAAAGCATGAGATGCAGCGTTTTGTCTTCCTTCCTTGTGCACACGTGCTCAGGTGGAGTGCACGTGCCACTGTACGGGGAGCAATGCAGACTCTATAAAAGATGTTTGGAAAAGACGATCCCGATGTTGGGTTGAAGAGTAGAAAGCTTGCTTGTTTTAACTCTCGGGACCCAGCGGTCTATTAGCTTTCCTTTGACCTGACGGGGTGCGATCTTTGTATGTGCTACTCCCGATACGGATAGAAATGAGGATGGAAAAATTAGCGCTTTCGAAAGAACTAAAATCGACTCGACTCGACTCAAACCTAAMAATCGTTTCCGGACAAAAGCACAGAATCTTTTGACATAACGGRACACTCCATTGTGTAACAAAAATCTACCACTTCCGCCACCACGGTTTGTTCATACTGTTCAGGAGAGTTTTCGAGTACTCAGTCATGGCAGAAAATTGGTCCATTCGACCATGCGCTTTCTGTAGCGTTTCTCGTTGACCTTGCAATTCTCCTGATATTTCTTGAGCAACTTGTTCCGACTCCGCGAGACTCTTCAGGGCATCTTGGAGCCGGGAGTTCTGCTTTCCCACCCTTCCTTGCGTATTGGAGACAATCCCGTCCCGAGAATGACCGTTTCTAGAGAAATTATTCTTTCTGGTTCCGCTAGTGTCGTGCCATCTCGACGATWGTTCATCGCTACCTACGGTTTTCCCTCCAGAGGAAGRAAATAATGTCAATTTCTCCRATTCTAGTTTTTCGGTACACGACGCTYTGGTTCCAATTTTGTTTTTGAACAATTCTGGTTGTTGATGTAGGGACTTGAAGGTTTTCATTTGCATTTTGTATGCTTTGTATATGTCAACGAGTTCCTGTTTGAGACCTGGTTCTTCCCTTTCTGAAACGCTTTTCGTCACGGACGACAATTTCGAGAGAATTGAAGAGGCCTTCACGATTAATTTATTTGTCCCGCTGCGACTCTCCTTGTCATTCTTGCTATCGCCACTTGCCCTCTCGCGCAGTGCGACCTCGATCTCTTTAATGGTGGCAGAAAGTTCACTCGCTAAACGGTCAAATTCGTCGTGCCCGGTATTGGACATATTCAGTGGAAGACTTCCTAACCGAAAAATTGGCTGTGGCGATTGCTGATTGCTTTTTTCTCCTCGGACCGTCCTTTCCTTGGAACTAACGAGTCATCGTTTGCAATAGATGTGTCGTCGTCGTTTTTGAGCTACCGTATGTTTTGGATCGCGGATCGTGCCGTTATGAATTTTCTTTCAAATTTCAAAAATTTATGCTGTACGGTACGGTTCGTACGCTGAACTGAACTGAACGGTAAGAGTAGGTACGTAGCGTGGGGCACCCATTGTGAGGCAATACCACGTAGTAAATCACGAGTGAATAGTGAGTGACAGCAAACAGCACATCCACTCAACTCACTCTTTATTGTAAACACGTAGTTATACCACACTAAAGAGCATGTACACATTTCGCAGGTTATGAGCAACAGTAACAATACCTCAGCTCATCACCATCATCAGTAACAAAGACACAAAGTATTACTTACAATTAAATAAAAATGGTTCATCTACGTAAAGTACTGTACGGTACGTACGTACTCAAAGTCGTATCAACCGAAAGTGCACGTATGTCGAACTTAGTCGAGCTAGTCATTTTGCAAAAAACTTTTCTTCTATTTTTGATACAAGCTATTATCTCTTTCGAAAGTCGAAAACATACATGATACTTTACCGTACCTKTAGAAACAATGACAAACCTGCGAATCTCTCCTGTCTCCCACTTTGCTGAGGCGAAATCAAATTTCTGTTGAACGGATTTCAATGTCATCGTTGTCGGATAACAGTGTTTGTTCTACTAAAACCTCGCAGGCGTGGGCTATATTGAGACGCCATGCTCGAGACGAGATAAGCAATTTACGCCTACAGGAACTGTGTCGGGACAACGATCGTGTGTCTTCGTTGGTCAGCGTTTACAATGCGACAACACCCAGTGCCAATAGCATGTTGATGATCGATCTCTCTCGACAGCGGATGACTTTAGAAACCTTGAATCACATGCTATGCCTTGGAACAGCCAGAGGTCTTCCAAAATTCATTCGGCAGCTCTCGTGGGGACAAAATGATCCAGAAAATCCAATAGTGCCGACGAGATTCCTTCCAGACCAGGACAATCCTTACGCAGATGGCAGCACTCCGAATGCTAAGAACAAATCAAACCGTCATCGGCATGGTGAGAGGGACCGAAGGAATATTGAACAAAACCAAAAACAAAACGATTGCTCGCGTTGCTCCATTCCGTCGTACCACATGGCTCTTCGTGCTCCCTCTGGAAGGAATTTGGAGATGTTGACAAGGGATGGATTGAATGTATTGGTCGGAATCCACAGTGATTGGAACCGCATAAAACGAATATCGGAGTCATTGCGCAGAGGGAAATTGCCGGGAGTTACGGGAGGAATGATAAAAGATGTTGTTGTCGTGGGACATGGGTTAACTGCAATGGCATTGCGATTTGTGTACACGGCCTTGTGCGAAGACGAGGCAGCCACGATTGGAAGACGCTTGGGAATGGATGGACGGAATCCGAAAAAGGGAAGCGAGCTGGGACATCGCCGCATGAAATTCCTGACGACGGTCGATCCGGTGCAGGCAGCGGCAGTGGTGACTGACTTGGACCCCTCTGCGACCCTGGTGATAAGCGTTGCGATGACGGGGAAGGAGAACAGAGATACGACAATGTTGGCGACTCAAACACTGCAGTCCTGGCTTTTGTCCAAACTGGGAGGGCACGGACACAGACCCGAGTTCATTTTGAGTAAGCATTGTATGCTGGTAACAAGCAACGAGGATTTGGCAAGCAAGCACAAGCCCGAGTCCGTCTTTTTGATCCCCGATCATTSCCGTTGCGAACCTTTCACGACATGCACCGCGGCGACTCTCTTGCCGCTCTCAATTGTTTTTGGATGGCCGGCTGTCGAGGCTTTTCTTTCGGGAGCACACGATATTGATAAGCATTTCGTAGAAACCAATCCTAGACACAATTTGCCGGTTCTGCTTGCTCTCACGGATGTCTGGAATGATTGCTTGTTGTCKCCTAACAACAACAACAGAAGTGCCCMGTACTCAGCCAATAGCGGGCGCATACTTACGCCATATACCGAGGCATTTGTGGCTTATCCAGCCTTTGTCGCGGCACTTGAAGCGCAAGTATGTGGCAGAAAACGCAAGGAAAGAAATAACAATTCCTCTTGGATGTCATCATCATCAATGTCCTCATCTTTAAATGAAATGCATCCTCAATCAATGTCAATGCCACCACCAGCGACAGTACAGAGCTCTGCGTGTTCTTCTCTCGTCATTGACGGTGGACTACACGGCATTTATGACCATTCACTTTATCAATCCCCCAAAATCATCCCATCGGAACTCGTAATGACATTGGACTCTCAACTTGCTACCAATGGATGCTTGCTAGGTGAAGGAGAGAATAAAAAAGTTTTTGAAGCACAAGATACTCTTGTCTGTTCTTTATTTGCTCATGCGGATGGATTGGCTTTTGGCTTTGACCAAAGCAATGACGACCATTATGCCGACGATAAATCCCCCGTCGGTACCGGCTTTGGCGGTGACGAGAGTAATACTTTTGTAGATGAGCAAGAGCCAGCAGAACATAATCGGTCGGGTGGCAATCGACCCAGTACGTTATTGTTGTGTGGGAGGCTCGATGCGTTTACGTGTGGACAGCTAGTGGCAATGGCGGAACATCGTGCAGTCATCAAAGCTTGGATCTGGGAGATCGACCCATTCCCCGTCAACAGAGAAGGCAGCAGCACAACTCTTCCGCGATCCAAACGAACTGACTTACTGAAAGAAAGGCTCGGAAAAATGATGTCCGATGGGTATTCAGAAGAGGATGATGAAGACGGAGATGACATAGAACATGCGCCAGGATTAAATCTGTCTACGAAAACCATTCTTCGCCATTATGCCAATACGATGAAAGGCCAAAGAAGAAGCGCCATGAACAATTAGCAATAATCAATACTTTTTGAGATTACTCATCCTAGATTGCAATAAATTTTTATTCATAATATTGAATATCCTACATCTCTAGTCGTTTTATGACACAGTCTGTTCCTCCAGCGTAGATCGCTTCGCTACTCTTTGCTTCCAAAGCCGGAAGCCACAATAAGGAAAGCCCCTTTTCTTCCTTTGGAAAAGTTCGGACTGTGTGCAAGGGGTTTGAAGAGCGAATGTCCCAAACCTTTACGGCGCCGTCATGACTAGTGGATGCCAATTGGTAGGCATTCGAGCGACTCCATTTGACACTTGAGACCCATGCCTTATGAGAGGGGCGAAACGTGTTGTCGGAAACGAGCATGGTATTTTGTTTGGTGTTGTTGACTCGTACATCCCATAGTCGGATCGTGCAGTCGGGATGTCCCGTAGCTACCACGCCTTCTGAATGATACGATGTATCCAAGCAAGAAACTACCCTAGCACCGTTCAAGGTTAATAGACAGTTGTGTTTTTCCACGTCCCACAATTTGATCGAATGATCCCAACTACCACTGATAAGATGGGTGCCACCAACCGTGTCATCACTACCATCGGTAAGTGTCTTGTTATGATTTCCCCATGAAAGGCCGGTCACCGATTGAGAGTGTGCATTTTCAAAATGCACCGTGGCCGCAATTTCGTTCTTTGATGCAGCCGGTTTTACTTTCTTACTCGAAGATGACTTTTGCCTTTTCTTGTCTGTCTCCGTCGTATGATTGTCTACAATATTCTCAACATTCCAAATAGATATTTTTCCGTTGCCGCTTCCGCTTGCGAGGATGTTCTTGTTGCTAAAGTCAAGGCTAGTGAAAGAGGATGAAGAAGATCCAAGTTCATTTGCAGCTAGCACGCACTGTCCGTGAAACCCAAGCTTTGCTTTGTCATTCTTGCTATTGCTTTCGAATGCATAAACATTGAGAGAATGATCCATAGATGCCGAAGCTACCCATACCTTGTCATCGGTCCGAATTGTTGCCATAGCCTTGATCGGTCCTGCCGTCCCATCCGTCGTGAAATCAACCTTAGTGAGAGAACTATCATCATTTCTTCTGTAGGCATGGATCGATCCATCGTAGCATCCCGAAAATACAAAATTACTTGATTCGTTATCACCATACCCATCGCAAGCCGATAGACACGAAACCCAGTCTGGCAGTGTCTCCTCGTCGTCTTTTCGATACGGTACATCCGATGCAGGAAAGTATGTGATCGATATTGCTTCTTCTAGACTCAGCCCATGCTGTCGAGCTTCTTTTTCAACACCTTTTCGTAAGAGTCGGTTACTCGTTCCTTTAACAATGAATTCAAATGCGAGTGGCGGAAGTTTCTCGTCATCACTATCGTCGTCATCGCTCATTTCCTCGTCGCTATCGTCATCTTTTTTATCGCTGGTAACTGACCGTCCAAGCAAGTGGTTCAAGACAGCGGAAAGTCCTTTCCGTCCAATATCGGCAGGGACAGCTATCGGCTCAATTGGTACTTCTAAGGAACGGTCCTGAACCGCATTGGAAAGTTTCAGAGAAACTCTAACTTGAGGACCCTCCACATCGCTATCAGAATCTGATGACGCCATTTCTCGGTTTTTCTTACTTGACCACTTATTGTTTAAGTAAGTGTAAAAGATGTTATCGGTCGATCCGTCGTTTTCAGCTTGTTACTCGGGAGGACTACTGTATACTGTGACTTGGTAGTCGGTGAACAGGAACGCCACTGGTAGCATCGAGCTGCATCAATGAAAGGTGTGATTAGAGCGGCGCACGACGTAATCGTAATGGCATTCTGAGATTCTCTTGTACGATCAACGAAATATTTCTAGCTCTCAAGTTTTGGTTGGTCCTCCTTGCCTGAAGACACGAAAGACTCAAAAAATAGAGTATTTATA
>CAACVS010000001.1:512673-537998 GCA_900660405.1 Pseudo-nitzschia multistriata | reverse complement strand
TAAAACGTAGCCCAGCAGCACTTATGCTCGTGATATCATGTGTAGTAAATGGACTTCCTCTGTCACAAATGGAATCTCCTCCTCACCACCACCAGCATATTTTGTATCTTTGTAAGATGAAAAAATCAATTCAAAATATCAATTCAAAGCTACTACTACAGTACTATTTTGGGTGCTGTATTGTTTTGGAACATTTTGCTCACCAAGTAGTAGTAGTATAAGAGTTACAAAGCATTACTAGTAGAGATAGCAACATTACCAAAAAATTTACAAAATATTTTCCCACCACTGTTAGTAGTAAGATTAATCTAACTCTTTCCAAAGCTGAGCCAAGAGAAATAATGCAATGTTCTGACCTCTATTCCTACTACTAGTAGTAGTATCTAAACAAAAATTAGTCTTTTGTCTATGGATAAGCAAGAAATAAATAAAATGAAAGTACTCTGTCCAAGATAGGCAGGTATAGTACTACTAACATACTACTGTACTACTACATTGAAAGTTATGAGTCTTCTTAATTGGTGGTCACCAATAGGCAGATGACTATTGTTCCAACATGACATCCAACACTATTTTCTATAGAGAAAACATCTGGTAATAATACCACAGCTTGATTCTTAGTATCTGTGCTGGCTACCAGCAAACACAGAATGAGCAACAAGGTCACAGTGGTTTGAATCCCACAACTCCATGAAAAATAGGTTCTTAGTAGCTATGAGTGTTGGATAAATTCTTGTCTTGCTGGGCCACCAGTGGATATCCCTGTGGTATTATTTTATGCAGTCAAATGAAGAAATGGTACAACTCCTCCAGCAAAAGCTCAACTACTGTCATCACTACTAGTAGTAGTAYGAATTCTGCAGCCAAAAAGCACAGAGAAGGCTCATAACTTTGTGAATTAAGTGGCCTCCATTGCCACAATGATCATTTATATTCTTTTCTTTGGTCAAGAAGAAGAAGAAGAACAAGAACAACAAGAACAACAAGAATCAAGAATGCATGATTCACCAGGGCCAACAACCACCACCAGGAAAAACTGTACAAATTCACAGGAGGTGATGACTGAAAATGCCTGAATGATAGCATGTTYGTGTTGGAGCCTTTCTTCATAGAAGGAGGGACACATGAATGTCAGTGCAAGTTAATTGTGTATTACTAGTACTACTACTAGTAGTCGTACGATAGTAGAGCARTGAAATTGATTCGAAAACTGCTAAAAATATTTCAAGAATTAATAGTAGTAGTACTACCGTACTTCAGAACTGGAATCAATACTGTAATACTGTACACTAGAGTTACTAAGTACAATTCCTGTGCTGGCAAGTTATTGGCATTCCCCGTACTACTACTACAAATACTAATAGAAATTTTTAGCTCATTTTTACAGTTAAAACCAGTTAAAAAAGGCATCCAACAGACAAAAATAAAAATATTTCCATTGTTCAATTTCTCGCTAGTGGTCCCAAAATATTTCTATTACTGGTCCTTAATACTGGGGATAAGCACTGATTTTGTATCCACAGCAGTAAGGATCTCTAATAGAAATATTTTGGGACTTYGTAGTTTTTTTGTGTGGAGGGGGGGAGAGGGGAAATAAAGACGGGAAATTGCCTTTAACTTGCCAGCACTGGAATTGTACTTAGTAGCTCTACTGTACACACAATTTACTACCTACGCACAGACGTGATCACTGGTTTCGATGGCTGTTATCTGTGTTCGTTGACCGTGGTTCCTTGAAAGCACTCTCTGTATTAAAAGAAAAGTCGTTGCCTATCGTACTCGTACCTTATTGGAGGAAGGTCGCTTTGTTCCATTCATTCAAGGCCAGTCAGGTACTCATCCGATTMTATTAAAGACATGAGCTGCAGCGCTAGTGGTAGAAAGGCACTTCAGCATGCGGGTACTGGCAGTATATTGTCAGCAGAGAGCAGCCTTCTATCGGTGGGGGAAAACTGTGCTAGGAAAATGATACGTTCTCGTCGGAATTACGCCACTCTACCGGTACAGTCAATGTCTTGGGTCAGACCTGCCACAAACAATGCGTTGATGATGATTACAAAACAATATCCGAGTCCTTTCGCAGATCATTACCAGGAACAACGACAACACCAATCGGTATCCTTCGGCACATCAACAACCGAGAAATCTTCCGAAGATTTTTCTAGGTTTTCTATGGTCGAACTGAAACAGCTAGCCACAAAATCGCTACGACAGTATCAGCGAGAAAACGAAAGTTCTGTATCGCCGTCACACCGGGCGGAAAGCATCCTGCAACACATTTTAGAAAGGTCAACGCAACCGCTGGATGACGGAGAAGCAGAAGATTTGTCTAATATTCAAACCTCGCTAATTGATACCTGGACAACGTATCAGTCTTCGGTCATTAGAGACATCAAAGAAACCATACGGCAGGGCGAGCTTGAAGCAGCCGATGATGAAAAAGGATCACAAATTCAAGAGCAATTGGAATACAAGCGTTTGAGAATGGTTCGTTCTGCTGCAGAATCCATGACTAGTATCTTGGAAAGCATGGAAAATCCTTCTCCCCACCACTACGTTGCCATCCTGAAGGCATGGGCCAATACTTGCAAGATCGCTCGTACGATAGGAAAATCGAAAGCCGCCGATGTCGTTGGGATCCCCCAGCGAGCTCAACTGATATTGAACGCCATGGGAGGATCAAACGAGAATGATGACATGATATCCGTTGAGGCGTATAACGAAGTCATCAAGGCCTGGGCGTACAGCTCGGAATACCTGCGGGGATCAATGGCCGAACATGTCTTTAGGAGAATAAAGTTTCCCACAGGAGAGAGCCTGCGAATGATAATGCGGGCGCATGCGTGGAGCAAAGAATCTCGATCCGCCTTTCAAGCTACAGGTCATTTTATGCGAATGATGCGCCTGTTGGAGGCAGGCCGAGCCGACATGGAACCATCTTCCATCAACGATTATCATATCCTGTGTGATGCTTGGACTGTTGCAGGAGACAGGAATAGTGCCTCTAAGGTGTATAGCGTCTTGCAAATAATGAACAACGCTTATCAAAGGGGGCATACCGAAATTTGCCCTGATTTACAGTGTTATCGTGATGCACTTATTACGATGTCCCGTCGACAAAATGTAGACGATGTTGGCGAAGTTGTTGATAAAACCCTCAGAGATATGAGAGAACAGATGATTTTTCCAGACACGTTATGCTATCGCTCGGCAATTTTGGCATGGAAGCACATTGCCATGTCCCAAGATTGTCTCCATCCCGAGCAGGCTATTCAGAGAACCCAAGAGCTATTGCAGGAAATGACCGAAGCTTATCACCGCACCACGCAGATTCTGATCCAGCCAACCACGGAGGATTACAATAACGTATTGCATGCAATGGCACTCTCGAAGAGTCAAAAGATAGTTGAAGATGCGCAAGAGTTATTTGCGACATTAAAAGAAGATGCTTCTCTTACGGGAGGACCAGATCCACAATCATACCGGTATATGCTGGGAATCTGGCGCAACAGTCGTTCTCCCAACAAGGTGGCCCATGCTTCGCAGCTTTTGCAAGAAGTCAAAGATCACTATAAAAATAATAATACCTGGAGAGACTCAAACTTTTCAAAAAAATCTACCATGGATGCTTTTTCAGCATTTATCCGGGTGTGCGGGACCTCCGCAAATGCCTCAAGGAAAGCCACCAAAGCCACTCAACCGGAGCGTACAAGAATAATGACTGTGGCTCTTCGAAGCCTGAAAGATGCAAAGGAGCTTGACCTGACGCCTAATTCGGATACCTATATGGCACTGGTGGAAGCATGTGATCATTTGCTGCCAGTAAGTGGGCCAGAGCGCGAAARTGTTTTGGAGAACATCTTCCGTCGAGCCTGTGAGGAGGGAGTTGTGAATCAAAATCTTCTAGAATTCTTCAAATCTGTCGCGTCTACACATCTGTACGCTAGAGTAGTCGTGTCGGAGAGCAWAGTGGCAGAAGACATCAAGATAGTACCAGAGGCGTGGACGAAAAATATTGAAGGTTTTCGAGAGGGCAAGAAAGTCATGCCGCTTAGTATTCATGGGAATTTTACCTTCACAAAGGCGGCTGCCGAGTACAGAATGCGGAAGCTACGGCGACGAACAAATCAAAAAATGCTGAGAGGCGGAAGGTGGAAATAAGCAGATTTAAACCTCTGTATTTATCGTGTGGACTAAAATAAAAAAACCCGAACTTGACCATCAAATATTCAATCAATCTCCGTCAAATAGCAATTCGTCTTCTACTCTCTAAATGCATCCGTAAAAATGGACATGATAAATGATCTTCCAATACTCGTATCATTTCTTTCCAAACTCCAGATTTCGCTTTCCCCATCACGTCCCCTTCTTGGGCAAAGCTGATTGAAATCCCGCATTGCTGTTGAACCATTTGTCGTTCGCAGCCTTCACGCGCTCCTTTTGTGCCTCGGGATTGATCAACTCCATACCGGTCGTTTGAGTGAACACTACACTGCTGGCCAAGCCATCCTTGTTTTTGGCCTGTTGAGCCATTTGCATGGCTCGTTTTCGCGAAGCCTTTGTATTTGCCTGCCGCATCTTGCGTTTCTCGGTGRCCTTGCGAATTGCTCCGCCATTGTCGGCTGTGTCTAGTAGTCCCATGGTGATTCCCATGGCATCATCTCCGTACTCCCCTTGTTGGGTACTAAACGCTCTGGTATTTGCCTGCTTCATCATCGCTGTCTCTTCGAATCGCTCTTTCATTCGACGCATTCGACGACCTCCTCGGCGTTTCTTCGCTTCTAAATTGGGTTTCGGTAAAGCCTTCGCGACGGGGGCTCTGTCGGGCTCTTGCCATTTTTCGAATTTTTCTTCTAGTTGTTTCCTGTAGCTGATTCCGGCGGAAGCACTCCGTTGTCGACCGGAATCGACGTTGGAGAAGTCAAACCGTGCCACCAAAGCCAATTTTGCCGCGACTACCTTCAGTGCCTTTTTCTTATACGCCTTGGCAAGCGATTGGATCAAGTCACAATCTGCTAGCAACCCGGTATGTTGTCTGATAGAACCGCCCGACAAGCCCGCTCTCGACTCGGAATTGACCTTGGTCTGCCCCAGAACCTGCAGATTGCAACTAGGTATCTAGCCAAAAGTAGGACAAAAAGTCTTTGAGTCAAACATCAATGATGATACAGAACACCCAGGTCATTCTTTCCTTTCGCCGTGAAAGCTTACCTTTGTCAGCTCTTGGAGACCTCCCGACAATCCCAAGAGTCTCGCAGCTGTGGGTGCCCCAATGAGGGCACAAATACTTGGACAGAGACTTTCCATGGAATCCTCCACAAATTTCATCAAATCTTTCTGTACCAACAGCAATTCTTCCGTGTAGGTTGCCGCTGCATCGACTTCTTCGAGCTCTTTTTCGGTCAGTACGCGTCCCGACGTTGTGCTACTGGCCATCGATAACGTAATGATCTGATTGCTGCTTAAAATTTCATTGAGTTCATCGTTGACCTTAGTCAGGTCCGTCTCGTTGCCGATGATGCGAATGGCATTTTTGTAGTCCAAAGGGTTGGGAAGGAGATCTTCTAACTCGGGAAATTTCGGTCGGTATGTATCGGCCAATTTCGAATGGGCGCGTTGCATTTCTTCTGCCAGGCTAGCAAGGTACTTGTTCGACTGGACCACCATTTGGTGATTCTCTTCTTCTTCTTCTTTTCGTCTCCGAACGGCACCGACAGACGAATTCGTGTTACTGTTATCATTAACAGTGCTGTTTCCGTCGTTTTGTTCTCGTATGATCTTCAAATGATTCTTGAGAGATCGGTTGTCGAGAAACTGGGACTGAGCTCTTTTTCTTGTTCTTGTTTTTTCCGATTCTATCATCGAGGATGATTTGAATGGGGAAGGTGGAATCATTCCATCCATGCTTTCGCCCACATTGTTGGCATCTTTTGATGCGTCTACTTCTTCGCTTTCGGCTACTTCATTTTGATCTTCGTCGTCTGAGTCCATCAAATCGTCGAGATCGCCCAAGAGGGCATCAGCAAGCGTTGTCGTCCCCTCCATTTTAAAATCAGCCCACAAAAATTTCGACTCCCAAAAATGGAATGACGGCGGTGATTAACGAAGCGCTGTTGATGTAGCTTTCATCGAGAAGTACTGGTACTCTATTGTTGCGAAATCAAAGAAGGCGGGTTTCAACGGTGAAAAACAAWTGCCACATTTGTAGTACGTACCGTTATCAACGTACTGTAATAAGTTAGTACGTCGTACTTTAGCAACTTCATTTTTGAAGTTGCTCTCTTCATCTTCTCATCGTCTATCAAATATTTTCTCACCGTCCAATCCAGTGAGGAGGTACGAAACAACAACAAGCTGTTGACATACCAGTCTCCTAAGCCTGGAAAAGCAATCATATACCATCAGCAATCCTGTAGACAGGAAACCAGGATTGCATGATGRCTGCATCATCAGATTATGAGGAGTACCATGGCCGAATGACATTTGGGAAGGATTTCTATAGAATCTTTGCCACTCATCATGGTGAGCCAAGAAGAAGCAGAAGAGAAGGATAATGGCAGCAGCATGAGGATCACTGCTACTTCTACTAGCAGTAGTTGCACCAGCAGTGCAAGAATAACAGATCTCTAGCAAACAATTACCAACGGCAGTAAGGAAATGCTTGTAGCTGCAAGTATTTGTTCTATCCAAAATGTGTAACACTTTCAGAGTGCCGCAAGGTTGACATAACTACTATGGCATCACATCCATAGTAGTTGTTATGTTGAAAAAAGGAATTTKTCATTTTGTTCATGACTTTGATAACAATAAAAAAGTTATACTAGTAGTACCACTTATCATTCTTAGTTCTAGGCTCTATTCTTGTTCAATACGACCTGTTATTGTAGTAAAACAGGAGATCGATTGCGAACAAGAAAGTATTTTTTACGTCTGTTTCAACGGCGATTAGATCCAACAACTGAAGTTTGGAGATAGAAGCCTTCCAAAAGCCAATGGTGATGAAAAGAATCCAATCATCTTCCTTGCTTGTATTCTTCATATCGCTGTCATTGCTATTAAGAGGTAGCAGGTACAAGTAATTACATCACTTGAGATGCGAAATAATGGCACCGCAGGACACTTTGAACTCGACCCACGAGACAAATCATCATACATGGCAATTTCAATAGATGGCTTCTTTCACTTTTGGAAACCCTAGTACTGCTGAGACTTCCAAAGAACGACCAAGAACTAGAGGGTAGTTTATTGATTCAAGCATCCAGTAGCGATCTTTTCCACGTGAATGTCGCTTTTCATCGATGCTCTAGCAATAGGTCCATCCCGCTGTCCTTTTGTTGGCGGTGCGATATTGCGCTTGATCCTCCGATGAGGTTTCGTTGCTCGTAGCTATTCGCGGAGCTCCCCCCGGAAACGGTAGACCTGGGAGATTCCGTGTTCCCGAGCCCAACTACTCCGTTCCCGGCGTTCCCGGCCAGGCGGGCCAGGCGTCGCTGCCTCTGCCGTTCCATTGCTCGTTTCGCTCTGTAATAATTTCCTATACAGAGYACACTCACGAATCCCACAAAGAAACAGACAAAGACGACGGCAATGAGGACCTCTGTCAGCGACCGGTCCCTCGATTTGTACGTCATTTCTACGAAAACAACGATAACGCAATCGATAGTTTTGTTCTCGCAATCGTCGTTTCTTGTTTGGAGCAAGGACTGAAACTGTGCTTTAACGAAGCTTTGGTGGGATCTAATTGGGATTATACCGTTTCAAGATATGCCTTCACAGAACGTTGTCGCTTATCGTACCGATACCGTTGTGTAGCCCTCTTGTCATGGTCAACAATGCCTATGCCTCAAGCTTTCTCAATGAACCATTATGTACCGCACTTGGTTGTCGTCAGGTGACGAGTGCTTGTTGATGATWGGTACGTAATAGTACCGTACCTTACTGAAAGCGTGATGAGGCCAATGCTAATTAGTTAAGTCGCGCCATTTTTCAACAAGGCTTATTTTTCCGTTCGAGCGCACTCGCTAAAACTCAAAATTTAGATTCCAATTGCGTCTATTTCAGTACTGTTGTCCCATATCTTCTACTGTACTGTTCTGTACTTTAAGGTTAAAGAGTGATTGGATGTGGTATGATTTCTGTGACTGGGGTCTTTCACCAGGGATTTGAACAAGGGGGGATGGAGCATCATGAATTGTTAGTACTAGTAGTAATGAATTATTGGGCACCCAGCTACTAAAATTAGTAGGAGCCCTGCTTGTTATCACACTGCAGCACAAAAACAATAGAACTAGTATAAAATTACTTGGTACTGCTGTGGTACTWTAGGGCTCAGTAACACTCTCCTAGAATAATGGTTTCAAGCCTTCTCTTGTTCAACCATTTGTGTTGAATAGTTGCAACTCGTACAATAATAGAAAAAGAATCCAAATTCAGACTTGAACTAACATTCACCACACACACCACAGTGTGATTATTATGTATATTGCTGTGGAGGAATTTCAACCACTACTTTTACTGTCTGGAGTTTTCTTGTGTCGTAATGAAAAAATAGGTCGGTCGAATAAATAATGCTATCTTGCAAGTAATTTACATATTGATTTAAGCCATGACATCGGCTGATTCAAAATTGATGATTCGTCCAAAACTAGTGGCATCCAGAGATGCACCTCCTACAAGACCGCCATCAATATCTGGCTGTKCAAGAAGACCATCGACAGAGTCAGGACTGACACTTCCCCCATACAAAATTCTCGTAGATTCAGCGACGTCCGAACCGTACATTTTGTCAAGGATTTGACGAATTGATTTGTGAACGCTCTGGGCGATTTCGGGGGTGGCAACCTTGCCAGTTCCGATGGCCCATACTGGCTCATACGCAATGGTGACAGCGGACATTTGGTCGGCGCTGATGCCTTCCAAACCCTTTTTCAATTGCACCTCGCAGACGGCATCGACGAGGGACTTTTCGAATTCTTCGAGCGTCTCGCCGATGCACAAAACAACATTCATGTCATTTTCTACCAATAATTTACACTGTGCGTTGATGTACTCGTCCGATTCCCCGTTGAGAACTCTTCGCTCCGAGTGTCCCGCCAGGGCCCATTCGGTTCCGATGCTCTTCAACATGGCGGGGCTGACTCCACCTGTGAAGGCTCCCTTCATCTCGGGAGTGACCATCTCTGCACCGACAATGAGCTTGTCCCCTACAATATCCTGCACAGTTTCGAGAAACGGAAACGGAACGAAAAGACCAACATCGGCAGGGGAGTCCTCTGTGATCGAATCAGCGATACCGCGAGCAAGGTCTACCGCTTCCGCCTATGGATCAACAAAACATGATACAGTTTAAACAGATCAGATGAGCGGGAAATGAAAAAGCTAGATGCCCTAAAGGGAAAAATAGACTAACAAAGGCTCGATTTGTCGAAGGTCAAATACCAGAAATAGAACAACTCGAAGCGTACCTTCGTCTGTGGATTCAGCTTCCAGTTTCCGGTGATAAATGGCTTTCTGGCGTCCAACGCGGTCACGGGAGGGCTGGAAAATTGATTGTTGACGAAGGCATTCGTCGAGCCGCCGAGCGACAGAACAGTGAGTGCAGTGGAGAACTTCATGGTCAGAGTGGGTTGTTGGCGCAAGGATTCTAGTGGAACTAAGCAAACTGTTAACAACAAGCGGTGGGTGCGTAACAAAAGTCGTGACGGCAATTATTTCTTCTCCTCGAACGGTTGGTATTCGCATTTACTTGAAAAACAACGTACCGTCCTGTACAGGTACGTACTACGGTTCGTACGGTATGCCGATCCAAATACGGCAATTTTTTACAGAACAAAAAACGCGAACTACGGTATCCTCTCCTGCCATCATGATGATTCTACCTCGTGGTATTGGCGATTTTTGTGCTTACGGTGGAGCAGTCGTACGTCACAATTTTTGCTACAGTATTTCGGACCCCTACGACTAAGGTACGTAGCGTAGGGTAAGCAGAAAACTTTCCTTACGGTAGGTACGGTATTAGCGCTATGGAATTATCATTCGATGTCTGACTCAACACTGCACGACTGAGAACAATCAACGGATCATACCGGCCGGTAGATCACATTCATATGATCATACTCTGGGAAATATGATTGGTATTGTACAGGTGGACAGACCAATTTGTGGAATTTTCATCGCAACATCTCACAGCCACCAAAATTTTATTATTTCGTGAACTCTCGCTCAGAAAGATTACTCTGTAAWWAATACTTGTACCACTACCTCCGTACCAGTATTCCRACAGCTAATATTCCCTACGTGCACTACAGAAGAACTGAACCATGCCGTCGGCATCGAAGCTTCCTTTCCGCGATAAGTCTTCTACTGAGAAAAGTCAACTATTTTCGTTTTTCAATATTCGATAGGAACGCAAACTCTACGGAATTTTTAGTTGGGTTACCCACATTAAACAAAGAAAAGAGTGATTTATCCGCAATGGTGAAAAAGAAGGGAAAGTCAAAGAGAACCACTCTCAAGGACAAATATAAGATCCAAAGGCGAGTTGCCGAAACCCATCGCAAACGCAAGAAGCAGGCCAAGCGAGACGAAAAAAATGGGGTTGTTCGTCCGAACAAACAAAAACGCGACCCTGGCATTCCGAACTCGTGGCCTTTTAAACAAGATCTACTGAAGGACATTGCGAGAGCACGCGAACGGCAACAGGAGCAACAGCAGGCCATGAAGGACAAACGCAAGGGAGASTTGCGGGCCTTGCGGGACCACCAAGACCAAGGCGGGCCCTGCCGAACGGTGCAGGAGCTGATGGCCAGAGCCAATGAAGACCGACAAGCTTTTGCGGCCAAACAGGGAGGAGGGTCTATTGCCGGTGCAACCGCAGCAGAAAAGAGCGATGGCCGGGTTGCCGCGGGACAACAGTCACGCCGTGCGTACTTGCGCGAATTGAAAAAGGTTGTCGAATCCGCCGATGTCTTGCTGCAGGTATTAGATGCTCGCGATCCCATTGGATCTCGGATCCACAAAACTCTCGAGGACGTCATTTTATCGAAAGCAGACAAGCGAATGGTTTTGGTTCTGAACAAAATCGATTTGGTTCCCAAAGAAGTTGTGGGACAATGGCTTAAYGTATTGAGGCGGTCCCATCCAACCATTGCCATCAAGGCATGCAAGAATATATCCGAAAGCGACGAGAAAGATGCCGCAACATCATCGGTACCRGTCGGCATGGATGGATTATTGCAATTACTGAAGAACTACGCGAGAACGGGCGCTGGTGGGGGGAAATCAAAGACAACGATTGTCGTAGGTATTGTCGGGTATCCGAATGTTGGAAAGTCATCAATTATCAATGCCTTGAAGCGATCAAGAGCAGTCGGTGTCAGTCCTCGCCCCGGGTTCACGACAACCATGCAAGAGGTTGTTTTGGATCGAAATGTCCGTCTCTTGGACAGTCCAGGCGTGGTCTTCGACGACAAAACAGCCTTGCTTGGAAATTGTGTCGATGCCGACTCAATTGACGACCCAATTCCACCAGTCGATGCACTTCTCCAGCGTTGCAAACCCGAGAGTCTGATGATGACTTACAACATTCCGGCGTTTCCAAGGGGCAACACAATGATATTTCTGGCTATGGTTGCCAAAACCTATGGAAGGGTTTTGAAAGGTGGCATTCCCGACAAAATCGGTGCGGCACGATCCGTATTGAAAGACTGGAACCAGGGAAAGATTCCGTACTATACCCTTCCACCGAAAGATGCCGCACCAGATGTTGCCAAGGGAGGTGCCGTCATTGTTTCAAGCTTTGGTGCCGAATTCGATATATCCGCCTTCGATGATCAAGTACTGAGCAGTTTGAAGGAAAGCGACGAAATGGACTTCGTTGAGCTCATCAACAAAGACCAGGAAGAAACCGAACGCTCGAAGGAACTCGCTAACTATCTCACGAACGGGGACGAGGACGACAACGACGACATGGAAGAAGACAGCGACGACGACATGAAGGATGAGAGTGATTTCAGGTCCAAAGTAGCCCAAGCCGATGATTTTGATTTCAATGCAATGTAGAGAAATGCTTTATTTTAAAGTTAACATGTCACATCTACACATTTCTCACAATAAAAGAAATGGAGCGTACTATTGTAATGCATGTTTGATGCTCAAAGTACTGTCAAATCAGCACCGGCCACGTGTAATCCTCCTCGTACGCTACTCCTGATTGGAAGTCACAATATACTTTCATTGCTTGGCGATACAAACGAAGCTCTCGCTCATACACTTCGCTTCCCACCTCATGTTTCGATTCCCAGGCATTAACAACACATTTTCCGTCATTGTACGTTTCCAAAACGTTCTTGCTGGCCTTTTTCTTCTTCTTGTTGTGTTGTAACTTCGGGTTGATGAACTTTTCGACCTCCTCTTGTGTGATGCGCCTAGCTGGTGCAGGGACACCACATTTTGTGTTCAATTCGTCTGAAATACGTTGGACTTCTGTCAATGGATCTGCTAAGATAGCATCGTTGCTAGATCTTACTATGCACAACCCTCTCGAGTTCTGAATAGCTCTCATGTTATAGATAATCCATAACCGCAACCCAGTGTCCACCGCTATGGAGTTGTCTCTCTTGTTGATGGACATCGCAACCTCGACCGGATGCCTATACGTGAACATTACAGCAGGCTCGTTGTTCATGAGTTTCAACCACGTTTTGAGCGTGATGCACATGCGTGGATCTTTTTGCAGCCATGGTGCGTTCCCAGGGTCGTTCAGGAACGCCAAACCACGGGCACCCTCTTTGAATGTAATGCTTCCGTTTTCCTTGTCTTCTAGCGCTTTCTCCCAGTCGTAATGGGCTACGTTTGCGTCCCACCAAATATTTTGGTTGTTCATGAATTCGTCGTTTTGCAAAACGACGTCGATGCGTTCGAAAAAGCCCATTTCATTGTCGGCCGCACTTCCAATGAGAGGGCCACCCACCGTGTACCCAGCCGACCTGTGCAGCAATCCGGCCAGCATAGAGGTCCCACTTCTGTGCATTCCCAACACAACGAACCCGTTGCGATGCGTTCCAGCTACGACCGCACTGTTCTCGGCATTTTTGTTCTTCGATGCGGTGTCTCGTGCCGATTCTCTCTGTTTTTCTGATTGTCTTTCTTTCACAATCGATTCGTACTTTTTCACGGCTTGGTCCAACAAGTTCGCATCGGTAACACCCCGTCCCTGTCGAAATTTAGCCAGGTTTTTCCGCAGCTTGGAGGTGACTTCTCCGATCTTGTCCTTGACGGGAACACTGGCGATCTCCTTCAGAGAGGGTGGCATATGCATGTGGTGAATGTAATCCCGAGGGGTTTCGTCGGGCATTTCCGTGGGCGTGGATGCCTGAAGAAGCGGCCAAAGGATCAGCAGCACGATCATATAGCACAGGGCAAAAAGGCCCATGCACACGGTGGAAGTGAAACCAAAGACGAGGTAATTGGCAAATCGCTGCTCATGTCGTTGCTGTTTGTTGCGCCGCTTCCTTCTTGCCTTGCTGGAAGAAATAACGCTATCGTTGTCACCTCCCATTGTAGAGTCCGTTCCCAGGCACAGTTCTTCGTATTGTTTGTCGATTAGAAGTATCTAGAGTAAATTGAAGACTTGTGTTAACACATGGAAATACGAACCCATGGGCACTGCGGCACTGCAGGGGTCATAATTTAGAGGGGCGCGAGACACGCTTTATTTTCGAAGCTTCACAAGAAAAACTCACATTTCCATACTCTTACTCGAACTACCGGTACGAMCTTACTACGAGTGAAATAATAATTGAACTTTCTTTAAATAAAGGGTTGGGAACGTTAATTTAACATTCGGAATCTTAGTAATATAATATCCCACCAGTATGCCTATGATGTAGATCCTGGTATTATCCACATTCTTCATTTGGTAGTGCACTAGCATGCAAAAACCAATAATTTTGGTCTTATTTCCTAAAAAAGAGGAAGAATAGGATGCCTACCCTGCTAACATTCAGAATGTTAGGTAGAGCATTCAGAATGATAATTACTAAGGCATGAAAAACCTGCAGTYGTACTAGTGTCATTTCTACACAGGCCTACTACAATGCTAATATTCAGAATGTTACTGCTACCACCAAAGCACCAATCAGAACTAGAGAATCTGTTGGTTGGAAAGTTCTTTCTTTCATTTTACTCCTGTACATGTCTATATTGCTGGATTTTTGCCATAAAACCATTTCAGGCTTCTTGATTTCTCTCAGCACCAAAAATTAGAAAAAACTGTCATTTAATCAACCTCTTCAGTTCTCCATCAATACTCAACTGGCTCTATACTTTACATTATGGGGTGAAGGATTGGTAAGTTGTGTATCAATCAACCAAGTGCTTTAGAACAAGAAGCAATAGTTGTATTTAACTAGCATCAAAAACTAGTACTACTAACCAAAAAATACAAAGAAAGGAGCTCAATTGCATCCTTCAAAACACCATATTCCCCTCMAGCACTAAGGTATTACTAACCTCCTGTTTGCCAAATTGCTTTATTATACCAATTTTGCCACAATCGGAAGTTGGGGATCAATTGCCAAGTACTTTGAAAGAAGAAGAAGAAGAAGAAGAAGAAGAAGAAAAAGAAAAAGAAAAAGAACAACAATGACAACAAAGAAGAAGAAGCAGGCAGCAGCAACGGAGACAGTTGAGGATGGATCTAACCAAAATGGATGCACAATTTTCAATGTGTGAAAGAACAACACTAGCTGCTGAGTACTTGTTGTTTTGTTCAAGGTCCAGGGGCCTGCAGTGTTCCATGAAGAGATCAATGTTAGAATCTTAATATTATGATTAACCTTGTGAACTAGAAGAGGCACTGCTATGTGCTGAACCAGAACCATTACTTTGTCTGACTAGGGATAAGAATGCAACTAGCCGCTCTGAGGGGCGGTACTTCACTCCAAGAAGTCTTTCTAAAAGAGCAACAATCAAGGGTGACAGTGAGGGGGAGGAGATATGAGGAGTACTAGGAACAAACAAGAGGAAGAAGAGGATAGTACTAAGAAACAAAGAAGAAGAGGAACAACAGCCCACAATCAGCAAAGAACTTGAATCGGAACTTCGGAATTCTCGTGAACGCGCTTGGTAATCTTCGAATAATTCTAATCTTATAATTTGAATTTTCATACATACTTAAGAGTACACGTAATCTCGTGCAGAACTCTTTTAAAATGCAACGGTAGCCACAGCAAAACTATTTCTACTACTACTAGACTATTAGTACTAGTACTAGTACTAGTACTAGCACTAGTAGTAGTAGTAGTAGTAGTAGTAGTAGTAGTTGTAGTAGTAGTAGTAGTAGTAGTAGTAGTTGGATCAATACTACCAAACGGGTGTTAGCATGTTCTTGTGTCTTGTGTGCTTGTTTACATGGCTAGTGGCTAGTGGCAACCGAATGCCTTCTTGATTCAAAGATTTCTCTAAATAAATAATTGCACCWAAAACATTGAAGTAGAAGGGGGACATGCACTTTGGGGGTGCAACCCGTATTTCTTTCACCACAAACCCCTTCTGCCTCAGGGCCCTGGGTTTTTGGGAATGAAGCAAAACAGAATTTTGAGACATGGACGCAAAATGAAAACGTTCASTTAACAGGAAAGTACGAGTGGTGTCGAATGGACAGAGTGCGACCCACGGCAAGACAAGACAAGATATCAGGCCCAGCAACAAGGATGRCCACYAATAACCCCATATCGATTTCTCTGTCGTCGTCCCGAGGCTGGAAAAAGGCCGAACGCGTCACGAAGGACGTCGCACCCACGAAGATCCGTTCGGCAAAGGCCGTCGGCACCACGAGACAGAACGACGAGTGCTCCGGCAGTGGTTCCGATTCGGATTCGGATTCCGGCCCATCCCTGCCGCGTTCCCACCAATCGACGAACTCGAGGCAAAACCGATCGGAGAGCCTCGTCGGCCACTGCTCGGTCTGTGGGGAAAACGAGGCCCGCTATACGTGCCCACGGTGCAGCATTCCGTATTGTTCCGCCGAATGYTACCGCAGCCACACGAGCGGCGAAACCGGCACCGCCCACTCCTGCACCGAGCGTTTTTTTCGGGAAAAAGTCGCCTCGCTGATGAAACTCGAATCCCTGGAGCRCARGGGGGAGACGCACCGGGCGCTGAACCGATACCACCACGATTGCCACTACCAAACCAATCCGCTCGAGGAAGAACCGGTGCACAAATCGCCCGGGGGGCGGCAGCACGCCGGCGACGAGGATCTGTACGACCTGCACCGGCTGCACTCCGAGCTCGAGGCGCTGGAAAACGACGGGGAAGAACTCTCGCGGAGGGAGCTCGCGCGCATTTTGCCCCCCGCCCTGAGGGCCGTGTTCGAAAACGATCTGCGAAGCGGCCGGGTGCGGGCCGAYATGGTGCTGGATCGGTGGCACCCCTGGTGGCGGCGCGACTTTGTGGACGGTTCGAACGAAACCGGAGCCGACCAGAGCGATGGCCGGCGGGGAGCGGGGATCGACGACAGGGAGGACGGTGCCGTTGCTTGCAGCAGAACCCTGGACGAGCGGCTCCTACGTGTGCCCGGGTTTGCGGGTTTTGGAAGGAAAGACAACCACAAAAGCAACAACGACGTGCTGTTTTTCAACCTCTTGGACATACTCTGTGCAACCTGTCGAACGCTTCGAATGTACCATGGGGTGGAAAACGCATCCCAACAGGCCCCCGTGGAAGCCGCCACGACCTTGATCGCAGCGTCGTCGGTCCTGGCCAACGACACTCGTTTCGCCGCACTGTCTCAAGTATTGGATCATCACTACTATTGCACCATGGGGCCCGGACATGGAACCATTGCGAAGATGGATCCCAAGGRGGAAATAATCGAACCTGGTGAATCTACTTCGAACAAACAGCCCAACACTGCCGGTTGGTATGTTTGCATGGAAGACACTGCCTCGCTTGTAACATCACCGCGTTTGGTAGGAAGAGCAATACTGGAAGCATGTGACGTATTGAAGGCAGCCGCCAAAGAGCTGAAAACGAACAGGGTCAGCACCAAGGTTCYGAACAACAGTACTAGCACCAATGYCACCMCGAGCGCGTCGAAGGAGGCGAACGAGAGWTACGACAACGAGACTAAGCTCTACCAGATCCGTCGTCTCCGAAAGAAGCTCCAGTTCTACCTATCTTGGGCGTTGCATCGCCCGAGCGCCGCGAACAGCTACCTAGGAGTTCATGCGAAAGAAGAAATCGTGGCTTGGATCAACGAGAGGAAACAAATGATCACCGAATACGAATGTGGCGAGTGGAACACCAATGACAACAACATCGAACATTGCGGTGGTGTTGGTGACACTACCATCACAACTTTGAATTTTCCTGCCTCTGCAGCATCTGGTACAACTCGTTCTATGTTTCAACTCAACTCGCTACATAATGGCGACAAGGAACACTCCTCGCCTGCCGAATCCATCACGGATCAACCGTTCATGATCGAAGTGCAGAGCCGGCGGAGACAATAACGAAAACCACAAAAAGGGACACACTCTGTCAACACGAAACGCTCAATATTATTTCTTAATTAGCTGTGCGGTATGGATCCGGCGCGATTTTTGTCCTCTATTCGTCGTTGCGAATTCGCATATTTTCTTTATGTTCATAGCGAGGCTCCATCGCCAGTTGAGTGTGCTTTCGTGTCGATGCATGCGCGGTAGCTTTCCGTACTTCTTTTCAACTCCGTTCCAATCAAATCAGTGGGCGACGTTTAACAAGTTCGTAGTTGCATGTCATACATCACAGAAAAACTTAGTTTGCAAAACCTTTCGCCCTCGTTAGGTTGCTTATGGAAAATCAGGAAAGACCTTAAAATGCAGAAACTTGATTCCGATGTACGCCGTTACCCATAAAATTAGTGATTTCCCCACGAACAAATCAATCGCGTCCAACACCTCCCGCAAGAAGCCGATCGATTGACCGACAAACTTGACACCTCCACTCGCGATTACCACGGGCAACTCTGCGCTATTGACACTGTTGAAATCCACCGAGTAGTCAAAATCGGATTTCTTCGCGTCGCCTTCCCCATCGTCCTTGGGGCCGATCACCCGCGTCTTGAACGGACCCAAACCAACGTCGAGAATGACGGGTTTTCCACGAGCTCGATCGAAAAAGAAACCACCAAAGAGCCGGAGGGGGCCACCCACAAAAAAGTCGGCGTAGGTGAATATGACGGTAAGTAGCTTGGTCGATCCAACCAAAATGAAGGTTGTCGCCAGGGCAAAGACGGTTCCCGCCAGAAACGTTTCGACCGTTTCGTGCAGGGGCAGCACCCACGACAGCCCGTTTTGGGAAATGAAAGGGCCGACGGCTTCGTTGAAGAAGGACTCCACAACACAGAGTTCCAGGCGCACACGGAGGAGACCACTGGCAATCAGCGGGCCGTATTCGACAAAGTTTTCCCTTCCAACCACGGTTTGTGCCGTAGATTGCAACACACGATAAAAGCCATCGGAAGCCGCACAGACGGGCACGAACGAATTGGGATCAAAGCTTTGGGTCAGCTCCTTTGGCATCGCAATCGAAGAAACTGCATTTGCAGCCTCGGACAGGGCGGCGAGGCCCATGATGGTCGTGGATGTGGCAGCAACCACGACGCTCAACGCTTCGCTGTTGTCGTTCTCGGTTGACACCGATGTACGAATCGAATCGTATTCGTATTCGTCCCCGTCTTCTGTGAGACATTCGTCGGGACAAACCAGGGTCTGTGTCTTTTTCGATGCCATAGCTAACGGAAAAGAAGCAAGTTGTTTCTGTGGCAGTCCCATCCTAGCCCCCACCGAAGATCTCTTAACCGGTGTGACAAAAGCCGATGCCCAAGGCTTGGTTGTTGTCGAGAGMGACAGGGCTAGCAGACCTGATGCCACTCCAAGCAGTCGAAAGGATCGCAGAGCCATTGTCGTTTCTTTTGCGYAATCCAATAATGGATTTGATAACCTATTCAGTGTTGGCGCGGACTACGTACCACCGAATGCAATCTTTGATTGATAGTGGGGTAAGAGCTGATGTGTCGCATTGGTATGGTACTCGTTTCTGGTTCCCGAATGGAAGAGAACGGTGCTGTCCTCGTACTCCAGCATGCCATTATTGTCGTAGAGGAATAAGAGTACGTACGTACTGTACGTACCGTTTGCACCGTACGAGAGCCATGATTGTGATCTTTGTTACTTGACGTTTTCTGACACGCGATCTTTGTTCTTCACTTTTTAGCTTCAACTCTAATCAAAATAAAATATGCCCCTAMAGGTGTGGTACCGTACGGAACCTGGGGCCTTCGGAACCCACACGCGCATCCCCAAATAAAATCCATGATTCGGGGGCAAAAATTGGTTGGTTACTATTGTTCACATAAAATGACCCATGCTGTTGACAATAATAATGACACATTTTTTCATAGCTTAAAAATCACCCACTATTGGGATTGTGGGCGGGTTGACCCACAAACAATGAATCATGAAGTTGTTGGGCCTGTCTCAAACCCAAAAGAGGAACTACAAGAAGAAGAACACCTGAACAACAAAGCTACTACTAGTAGTAAAATGGTCAAAGAAGAACCACAAGCATGACCCCTCCCAATCATGATACTACTACTACTGCTACTACTAATTAGTACTAGGAGCATTAGATTACTAGTAGTAGTACCTACTGGAATCTACTACTAGTAGGAGCTTTGGATACTTAGTTCTGTGTTCGCATGTTTGGTTTCACTGCTGTTCCTCTGCTACTACTAGTACTACTAGTAGTCTAGAAAGAAGGGGATAGTACTAGTAGACCTCAGTGGTTATTTACTACTACTACTGCTAGTAGTACGCTAGTACTAGTACTAGTACTAGTAGTAGGTTTCACTTACTATGAGGTTAAGGTTGCACCAGAGTGTTGCTACTATGAGACAATCAATCGTATGATCATACCATACAGTATTACAAGTACAAGGAAAAACCTGCTGAATTGATCAGGCTGGAAACCATGCTGCAAATGCTAACAAAAAGCATGGAGTGATGAATTCAGCCTCCACGCCATCCATTCAGCCCAATTTTGATGCTTTTCAGAGTTTTTGTCTGGCATTTCTGAGCTCCAATGTTGGAGTAGTTCCGAGCTCTTTGCAGAGCTCAAAACCACCAGCACAAGCAAAATACTAGTTGCAAAAAACTAGACAAGATGGGATCTGGCTCCCTAATATGCAGACACTCTGACACCAGAGTGTGAAATTGAATCAAGGGGCTGGTTGAACTTCAATCTGGCATCATGAGTGCCCTTCAGGCATCTGTTTGCAGCTCTAGCCAGTGTAAATCCAATTCTAGATCTGACTACTAGTAGGCCACAAACTTGAGAGTAGTTTCTTCCCCACCACTTGGAAGCAAGCCTGGAGGCAAGCTGCTTTCAAGCTGTAACTGCCTCTGGGCCTTCCATCCCGTTAATGGAGTAGACAAGAGATGTAAAGTGACAGTGAGCCTGGTGGCATGCATCATGATACTTTTCCTTCTTGTCTTGCTCCTGAGACTGGAGCCAGCACTGTGGATCTTTCTTTTTGTAGGAAGAAAAATCAGTGTCAGTAACTCTGATATCAAAGACTGTAGTTGTTCCCTACTTCCAGAAACCATACACAGCAAGATTGCCTCTGAAATTGCATGATGGCAGTGGGGAGTTCCTCCAGCACTGGCCTTGAGCTGGTGGTGACTGATATGTTGACATGCAAGGTTCATTGGTAAAACTACTGGGCATCAAGGCTTTGGCACAGAGCTTCTGGTGTCATTCTCCTGGTGCAATGTTGTTGTAGTTTTACAGGAGGTTGTCTTGAAATTCTTTGGCTGACAAGAAGGTGCCATTCAGGTTGTGAGGCATTGTGGTCAGCCAGACACCTGTTGCCTGGGATTCTTTGATGGGACAGCATTATTTGTAGAAGCAGGTCAGAATAAAAATGCSCAGCACAGCTTGGAGCAATTGCAGAAGTTGTTACCAGTGTTCCTACTACAAATGTTGATGAACATTGTTGCAATAATTTTGCACATCCAGCTCCTCAGAATTTTGAAGAAAGATGATCAAATCCCCAGGACATGTCAATGTATCATTCCATGGGATCAGGAATGCTGAGGCTGGAAAATTGATGGCAAATGCCAGCATATCTTGGAAATTGGTGGTGGTATCAATGGTGTCACCCAGCAGGGCCAGCAAGAATTCCTCTACCAGGGCCTTTTTCACAGGGGCAAAGTCATCTGCCACATCTTGGACCACACATTTGAGATATGTCCATTCCATCTGCAAGGACTTGGTCAATCCTGCAAACGCAGCCTGGGGATACCAAGGGGCAGCTCCTACAAAAAGGCAGATGCTCTCAACCCATTGGTCAATCTGTGGTTGGAGCYACTTGGCTTTGGCTGTGCCAGTGCCAACAATAAAACCTCCAATATAATGGTAACTGTCCCCAAAATCAAAATTGGATTCCTGGAGGATTTCCCATGATCTGGAGGGAGGCAATGAGATCCTCAGTTTGCAGCCAAGGACATATCAAAATGTCCATGGGCTTCTTGACAGTTTGATCCAGTATGCCAAGGCTGACAAATTCCACTGGGAAAGCCAGCAAACTTTGCAGATTGGCTGTGGCATTGACAGAATTGCCCAGCAGTGCAGACAGAAATTCCTTGGCAAGCGGCTTTTTAACAGGGGCAAAGGCAGCAGCAACATCTGGGACAACACACTGGAGATAAGTCCATTTCATCTGGAGGGACTTTGTCAAGTCTGCAAAGATAGTCTGGGGATAATAATGGGCAGCCCTGGCAAAAAGGGAAAGGTTGTCAACAAGATGCAGTTGGAGCCGTTTGTCTCTGGCTGTGTTAGTGCCAATGAAACCTGCAATGTACTAACAGTGGTGGCTGTTTCTGAAGTCAAAATTGAATTCCTGGATAATTTCTTGAAGATTGTCCCAGTCCATAGGAGGCCCAACAAGAGTCCTTTTTGTCCATTCCAGAAAACTCTCCTGTTTGGGGTCAAACTGCAGAAGCAGTCACATGGTACCTGCAATCTGAGAGACAAGGCCATGCATGACAGCATCATTGGCAAACCACAGCTGGACAACCCCTGGGAAAGCTTCACAAAGTTTTTGCAAGTGGAATCAGTGAAATCCTGCACAATACCATTGACAGCAGATCACCCTGAGTGACTCCTTCCTGTGAGAGCAAGACCAAGCAGTTCCATTGAGGATTACCCCCTTACAATCAGCTGGGTGGAATGTCTGTAACAGTTGAAGACAAATTGTGGGCTGACTAGCCRCAGGTGGCAGACAGTCTAGAAAAGTGCTTTTTGACTCAATTTATTGCAGGCCTCAACTTGATGGTGCCAACTTGCAAGCCCACGCATAAATTGAAGTTTCCACACTTGGCTGTAGCAAGGGGGGAACCTACCACATAGAGAACACACTTTGCCATCAAAGAGCAATAGATTTCTCCCATTCCAACAGGGCGTACACTCGGCTGTTTGTCCAGCCCAACAAGCTAACAAGCTATCAGAACCCTGTACACTTCCCATGGCAGATGGTGATTGGCTAACCAAGAAGTGGTGAGATGGGCAAGCTCCTTGCAGTGTTGATGGGAATAATGGCTGTATCTGAGTAGCCACATTTTTAGTTCCTCACCACTGGTCTCACCAGGGTCAGTGGCACCCAAGAGCTCTGCAGCCACAACAATCTTGACCACATTCTGGGTGATTTGCAATGGGAGCTTTGTTGGAACYGTGTCATAGGGCTCAAACACACAGTTGGGAGTGYCAAGCATTGTAGGATTTCCCAAAGGATAATGTACCTCCTGAGGTATTCCAAAGAGTCATGTCTACTACACTATGAATTCAAGAATTGGTGCCATTCTTAGTAGTAACCTACTTGTTGTTCTGATCTACAGCAGGGAATAGTAGGAACACTAAAATGCTCTACATCTCCACAACACACAGATTAGCATGTGAAAATAGTGTGTTGGCACCACTTTAAATACTGAATAAGTTAATAGTAGTTCATTTTTTTATTACACTTTAAACCCAATTCTACATGTTATTTTGTGCAATGAAAAATAAAGGGATTTTTGATTTTTAGTTTTTAATTTTATTCATTATTGGCTACAGTGCACTGAACTACCACTATCATTTGTGCACAGTAGCCACTGACCTTGAAGAATTCTCACTGCTCTGGACTTCCAGTAGAAACAAAAAGAACTTTTTTGGTGTAGAATTCATGTAGGCCGCAGTACCCCAAAATTGCAAACAATTTAGTACCTTGACAAAAAAAATCATTTTTAACTGAAATATTCAGTCATTATTGTTATAATCAGTCATTCCAAAATTTAASAGAACCAAATTGCTCCCAAGACTAAAAAACAGTCWAATTTGTGATTAGTTATTCCATTATTGAAGAGAACCAAATTGCTCCCAAGACTCAAATAAATCCTACATCATATTTGTGATCRGTCATTCCAAAATGTAAGAGAATCTAGGTCCTCCCAAGACTCAAAAATTCAGTCATTATTGTGATCAGTCAGTCTGGCAATAAAAAGAACCCTACCGTACAACAAATAATTATGGACAGCTTTGGCTATGSTTGTGATAGACACAATGCACCAACTGGGGCCTTCTTGGCCAAGATTGAGTCCTACAAGAAATACTGCCAGCAGTTCCTCTCCAAGAAGTTGGGGAGCAGTAACACAGAGGATAGCAATGCCAACACCAACATTGACAGTCTCTACAATAAAATTTAGCCACCAGCAGGAGGTGGGACAACTACCACTACACCAATGAGGACTCATTGTCATGGTTGGTCATTCCAKAATCAAACTGGTTATTTTTACATGAAAGAGAATCCCATTCCCAAGACTTGGTGAATTCTGTCACAAGCAAACATGTAACCATAAKAACAGAAGTRGTGGGCAAAACCCCAAGAAGAGTTGTAAACTAGCAGAGGCACATCAAGAAGAAGCAGGTTGCTTCTCCTCTTACTACTAGTAGCTACTGCATATTTCCAACAGGAGGTTGCAATTACTTTTTGTGACAAAAATTCCAGGGAATAGTTAGTAACAATCCAATAGTTGTCATTCTTGTTGCTTTCCTCTGCTTTCCTCAAAGATAAGTGATTCCAATGCCAAGAAAGTGGTGTGAGAAACAGTGGAGGATATGCTGGATACTGTCATTCTGGTGGGAACACATGATACAGCATGAGTAATGAAATTAATAATTCTTTTGATTGAGAACTGTAGCACAGCCAATTGGTAGGGTTCCTACTATGCATATGATAGTAGACAAAACATAACCCAAAATATGACAACAAACAAGAAGCTACCAATGAGTGTTTTGCATCAAATCCTGCATAAAAGTTTTGATGTTGCCATCCAAGGAGAGAAAAAGAATTTGGATGCTGTTAAAAATACATCATGTACTAATGGAAKCTTGGAAAATATCAGACACTACTGCTATGCAAAGTTGCATGATACTCAAAGAAGAGATGACACAAACTGGTGCCTACTTTGCCAGAGACTCCTCTGGCCTCTGCTGTTACAAATTGGACCTTCCAAATCACTTTGAAACAATTTTTCAACTAATCAAAAAACCAGCCCACCCACATCAATGGTCATGCCTTAATCAAATCTCCTTGGTGGCGGGAGGTTTTGCCCTTCAGAGCAGCTGGGAGCATTCTTCCCCCCATGCAGAAGTTCTGGTTATGGTGGCAGTGCATCTTCTGGTATATTTTTTAYTACTTTGCAAAGTTGAGTTTTCAAAACAATAKGGAACAGGAAAAAATCCATAGTTAGATTGTTGCTGCTTTTACTTTGACAATAAAACATTGTTGATCTGATTGATAAAAAAGAGGACTCCAAGGGRCAATTGGTAATTACTGCAATAAGAACTACATACAAGAAGATCTTAAGGCAACCATGAATAATAAATWGCAGTCCATCTGTTTTCTATCAGGGACTGGTGGTGGTGGTACTGGAAAATCAAATGTACCAATTCATTCAACCACTCAACCCAGCAGTGGGAGGAGGATGAGACTCCCTCCTCTTGTCAACAAAAGATTGAAAAAAGAACACATTTCTTGAACTTAAAAGAACAACAAACCAAGCAATTGGATTTATTATGTTGTTGTTGTGCTTTCGTCACCAACAAGAGTTGCTGCTTGTTCTTGCTCTTGTTGTTGTTAGAACTTCTACTACTACTACTACTACTACTACTACTACTACTACTACTACTACTACTACTACTACTACTACTACTACTACTACTACTACTACTACTACTACTAC
>CAACVS010000001.1:483211-500878 GCA_900660405.1 Pseudo-nitzschia multistriata | reverse complement strand
TTGACTAGATAAATTAGTAAAGAATGAGAGTAACTCAGAATACTTGGGTTTGGGAATGCCTTTGTATTCCACAAATCYGGTTCTCATTCATATCCTCTTCTGACAAATAGTCCACAAATATGTCTTTGATGGACAAATAAACAAATATGATGTCATCGTTAATGGTCGCGCCGTATGTCCGTCAACATGCGCAACGCATCAAAAACTTATGCATCATGATGTGAAAACTCATACTGTATTCCATCCTCGGTACGAGTACGTACGCACATCTGTACGTACTCGAAAAGGAAAAATTAAGATTATTTAGATCTGGTTACGACGATTGCACTATGGATATCGCTTCTTTCGGTACCTGAGTATTGGATCCCACCCACAATTGGTGGAAGCGGTGCATTATCAATTTCATTTGTAGTACGGATGACATCGACGAGCTTTCCTCTCTTCCCACCTTCAGTGATTTCGACGACTCCCACACCAGGACAGCTTCCTTGAGCAGAGTGGCCAACAGAAACCGGTGCGGGACCACGAAAACCAACAAAGATGAACTTTCCATCTGGAGATCTCTCCAAGACGTCTGGTGATGGATCATTCAAAACCAAGTTGACATCATCAGTTACGGAGTTAGCCAGACACGGGCCAGCTTCTTCGGGAGCATTAGGTCTACCMAATTGTCCATTTTTGGATGTTAGATCATAGCTGAAGCGTTCGTAAGTCTTCGTATCAAATACTTCGACCACATTTTGAATCCTATCGAACTGGTGCACGAACTTCTTGTTCAATGTACTGACAATACCATGGGAATCACGACGGGTGGTAACACCTGGGATCTGTCCAGTATTGTTTGGGGTATCAACGCCATCAACATTGCCTATCGTATTTGTGTTTGTGTTGTCCTTGTAGACGATCGTTGGGGGTGGATCGTCAGCGACGTTCTGGCCATGAGAGTATGCCGTGTCATCCATTGAGTACACTGTGAATGTTGACTGATCAGAACCAGATGCGGCAGCAGAAATGCCTGCGTTTAGAAACATCTGTTGATCAACTTGGGTTCCACCACAGCCAGCACCATTGAAAATCTTGCCACCGTATTCTCCAACAATAGAAATCGGCGTAGTCTTGAGATCCATGACAAGCAATCCTCCACCACCAAGGCTTGTGTACAAGTTATTCTCTGTAGAAGGGATTGGACAGATAGGGACATTGTTGGTCCGTCCTGTGGGAGGGAGGGCACTGCTTGTGCATCCGTCTTGTTTGCAATATCCGTTAGGGGTAAGGTCTCCCATCCCAGCGTCGGAATATTGCCCAACAACAGAACCCAACAATTGGCGTCCGTACGCGTTTACGCCTTCGAAGACAGAGGCTTCTTCAATAATTGTATTCCCAATGCCTAATCCAATGGATGCACTCTTATCAAACTCGGCAGAGGTAATTTTACCGTCAGAATCCCTCCCGATATTGATTCGCTCAATTGCCTTGCCATGCAGATTTGCAGATAAGAGTGCGGATCCATCAGTTGACCAAAGGGTCATGTGAACTGATCTTTCAGCTTTAGTGCTGAATCCTGTAACRCGGAACAAGGAGATAGCTTCTTTTGTCTCAACGTCGATGATTCCGATAAATCCGCCCCCTGGAGTGAAGAAGTTCGCACTGACGTATTTGTTCTGTGGATCGACGAGCACACCATGAAGCCGACCAAAACCAGATATATCTTTCAGTTGTTTCCCTGTGGGGGCTCCACCAGCGTCAACTTGATTGAGCTCTGGAGGAAAGATTTCAAATGCATCACACGGACCCTTTGTCTTGGTGGGCGTACAAGGGAGCGGGGTAGCTTTCTCCTTTCCAGAGAGCTGTCCTTGTATCCCATCAGTATCAAAGACCCAAAGAAACGAGCCTTTCACGCCCAAACGTTCCTCGCCAGGAACAGAGTTAGATTGATCCGAAGCCCAAACCTCGTACGCGGGGGAGCTTTTTGAGGATTTGTTCTTCTTCACTTTCTTACTTTTTGCGGCCTTACTCTTTTTCTTTTTTTCTGGCTTCAAGTATCGAGAGACCTGTGGAAAAGTATGTCGCAGCATACCAAGCAATGAGGAGAACGAATACAGTAATCATACGTCAATCTCGATTGTTCTTCTGATACTGAGTGTGGCAAAATTGGAGAAAACAGAAAACCAATCCGAATCAACTGATGCTGGAAAACCACTCTCAGACACCGCAAACGAAATGTTCGGGCTTACTTTGTCTTGGAAATGAATCCGATCATCCAATGATTCAACATTGATGTTTGAGTCACCGATGGCGTAATCGGATAGCACTGCTGTCACCACCAAGATCTCACCAACAACAGCAAGAAAAGGAAGAAGGCATCTGATTTTCATGATCGCAACTATCGGGTGTGGATTTTTGAGCTATGATGCTCCTACTAAAATTATGAAAATGCAAGATTTCATTTTCTGGAAGATCGAAGGAAGCAAAAAAAGAAAAAAGTGCATGGTCTCATACCAATACCGTACTGTAATGTCGTATTTTCAACCGATAACTTCAGAACTTTTTGGCTAATCATTTGAATTATCATTTGAATTTGCGGAAGCTTTGTCTACATAAATACTTAAAAGAACTCCGTAACATACTTCGTAATATAATACAGTGCAACTACTACCGGTACTTTTGCACAAACAATTGGAACAATTAAACGAGGAACATACTACTACGAATATCATAACAAGTGATCGCCGGTCAGAAACTGGTTCAGTTCGTTAATTTAATTGTTCCATCCTTAAGTATGTAGCAAAGTACTGGGAGCATGTAGGAAGCTTCAGTTGTTTTGCTTATTGGTAACATAATTGAGTACAACTACTACTATCGCACAAACGATCGGAACAATTAAACGAAAAACATACTTGTCTTCGAGAACTCTCAGCTCTTCCAGCAACCAAGCTGAGAACGTTAAGTGATCCACCAGCGAGTGAGAAATCCAAGGTGAGGGTGTTAAATGTAGCTACTGTCCCACCGATAGATCCGAAATATCATTGTCTGAATCTGTTCTGGCTTGTTTTATTTATGGTTCTGAGAATCTGTTGATTACTGGGCCCTCCGTTAGTTTTTAAGGAAGACAGTCAACAACCAAGATCAGGATCTATTTGGCTTCCGAAGAATCTGTTTTATTTATGGTTCTGAGAATCTGTGTTTAATGTTAGAATGGTTGATAAAGAAATAAAAACTTCTTTCAAGAGTTCCGAACCCCTTTTTTTCATTAAGGTTCTACAGTGGGTTAACCCATGAATAAAAGGTGGGTTATTTGTGGGTTAACCCAGGAACCCACTTTTTAAAACTTTTTGTGAAAAATAACACACGTTTTAGAAACGTGGGTTATTTTATTTGAAAAAAAAACACGAAATCGTACCCCCAATATGAGATTTCAAAGGGGGGACGCGCGCGCGTTGGTTCCGGAGGGCCCATTAAATGGTTGATAAAGAATTCAGAACTCTTCGGCTTTTAACATTACCAAACCGTACTGGTACCCAACACAAGAAAATTGACAGCCGGGAAAATGCCACAAAATTGTTATGGGGCCCGAACATGACCCTTGCCTGGCAGGGCAGGGGTCCCCTGGCCCTGGCCTTGCCGGCCGGTATCTACCTTGTACCGGTACCGTGCTTAGTAGCTCTAAGCTGTAGTAGTTCCGTACTGTACGTATCGTACTCACAAAGTAGCCGTTATTTTTTTAAATTATTTTTTTTGACAGTTAGTACTAGTTCTTACTGTACGGTGTGAACTAGCGTGCGTACAGACCAGATACGAGAATACGGAATACGACCGTATCTATCGGTAGTGCTGTGTGACGAAGGACTGTGATGTTCCCCGCTAGCTCGGAGTACTACCTAACCTGGTACTGTACTGTTCGTACTGTACTACAAATTCTTCGAATATTAAATTTTCTTTCAACTCTGAGGAACTGGGCAGAAACATTTCAACAAGGCTCCATGAAGAGACAATTGACAGTAAGTAGAGAGTTTTAACGACAATTTTTCCGAGATGATAGATACAATTGTTGATCTCGAAGTTAACATTGATGCAATCGGACGCAAGGAGTTGCAGAGATTATCGAAGAAATTTGGCATCAAAGCGAATCAAAAAAGCCAAATCCTTCGGGAAAAACTTCGTGACGCCATTTCTCCTTTTCGACATGATACTGACGAATGTCTGACTGAAATAGGTGATTCGAATGAATGGAAACAGGAAGGAGATGTAGGCGGAAATAAAGTTGAAACAACCGAAAATGGTCGTGCTCAAGGACAAAGAAATAATGAAAATCACGTTCAGATGAAAGTCCTGAACGAAGAAAGCGGAACAATTGACATCGATCAAGAAGATGGAATCGATAAAGAGGCCAGCGTTGAAGATAATAGCAGCATTGCTGTCGTCGACGAAACAAATGACCAGAATGACTCGGAAAAGAAAACGAAGGAGATAGCGAAAAGTGCGGTGTCCGCTCTCGAACTCGACCACGTGGAGAACGCAAGTGTGACGAAAGGAGAAGACGATCATTCTGTAGATAGCACCATAGATTTTACTGAACATTACGGCAATGAACATCGCAATGAGAGAGAAATTAATATGAATGAAAGATATCTAGATGGAATGACCATTCTTGCAATCGAATGCGACAACGATGAAGTTGGTGACGAGAAAGAGATTGTAACTAACGGAGGAACTGAGAGGCATACCACGGACGGAAAACAGATGGATTTAGGTAGGGAAACTGCCATTTTCAACATAACCTCCAACAATAAAAGACTGAAAGATTCTATGGATAGAATAGAAAGGAAGACAGCCAAAATTACTCCAATTCTTGACTTCAACGGTATCGGACCTATAGGAGCAACCAATCCATATTTCACTGCCCTCTCAAAGGTAGAAGCAAAGGACACTACAATGGACAACTACGAAAGTGGTGGCTATAGCACAGTGTGTGACGAAAAAGAACCTCTCACGAGCGATCCTTTCCAAAAACAATTGGTAGTTATGAAAAAAGGTGGCATTATTCAAGAAAAGCGACCCAAAAAAATAGTAAGTATGAAGAAAATAAACCCAGGAAAGAGGTGTCGCCAATCAAACAAACCATACCACGCAAAATTTACGTCAAGACTTCCCGTAGCGCAGGAGAAAGGAAAACAAGTAAAAGTTGATTCTTTTGCGGCAAACAATAATCTATCTTCCAAAGATAAGTCCAAAACATCGACGGATGAGAAACATAATGGAGTTCCTTTGTGGAAAATTCACTCGAAAGATTTTATCCGTAAAGGTGAGGTACAATTGGAGAAAATTAAAGATTCAAAACAAGACAAAAGGCTTTCACGACGAAAAGAAGTGATGCGACGTCCTTTTACTGATCGTCTGAACCATAGGGTCGACGCAAAGAATAGGGAAACTGTAATAAAAAAGACTACTCCAAAACCAATGGCCATGTCAAAGCGAAATGAAGAGCATATGAAGAAATTCATGGAGCGACAATTAGTTGGAAGACAAGACAGAGACCAAAAAGAAAAAGAAAAAAGATATGTTCATTATGTACGGGGTTAGAGAGCTGTAGCAATGAATATGACTTTTTCCGTATGGGTACTCAGTATGATAACGATGGTGAAAATATATGATGAGAAATATTGTATTCACACTCGTGTGTTGTTTGGGCAACTAGGAGTACAAAAAGCACCAGCACCAAGTGCCGGCGCTGAAGCAACTGATTGTGTCACGGTTATAATCGACGGATACAGGGCAGACTTTGACGAAAATCGGGTGGTACGAAATGTGTTATTATTGTCTTTTTAGTGGTATTTTGAGTCGAGTACTGTTCTGTGTCGGTGTAATCCAAAATCACCCAGCAATGCGATGAGGGAGTTCCACATTTGCAAAAAGCAGTTTCAAAGTAGATCGTTCGCTGCGTGTAGCTTGAGTCAATGTAAAGAAAGTAAATAGTCTACAAGAAATGAACGGACGTCTTCTACTCTGTCATTCGTCGGATGGCAGCATTGGCTTAATTGATCTATTCGGGGCGATCTGCTGTCTCCTTTTATAATCAATCTTGTGGTGTTGGTGCTGTCTGTTCTTCCTCCAGGGTTTGTCAGGAAGATCGGCGATGTGCCCCCATATTTTTATTCTTCTAGTCAGTCTTCTCACTCCCTTACTGACTTTGGTAGGTATAGACTCTATGAAATAAGGTAATCGTACAAGTGGCTTGTCTACGATAACGCGCCCAACACCCTCAGGAAGTGGTACCTCCGCAATGTACAATCGAGGGCCAAAATACCACGCCATGGTCGCCCCTCCGATGGCACCACCAATGTGTCCCCAATTGTCACTAGTTTTATCCAGATATAGCAATATTAATTACACAAACCAAATTACGCATTTGTTTGAATCAGAGAATCGGAAGCTGTGAGCTGCAGCATTGCGGACCTCGGACGCGTGCACATGCATGAACAACAACCCCAGACGCGTGCATATAAACGAACCACAAATCTGAGAAACACATGAAAAGGTGTTCCCATAGTAAAGTATGAGATATTACTTACACCATAGGGTTGACTGCACCCATTACCAAATTGATCAGCAGGGTCTGAGTGACGGCACTTCGATAGGCTTCGCCTTGTGATCCCATCACCCAGTCGTTCCTGCCCAAAAAGACCAATAAACTGGCCATTACTCCAAATACGGCACCCGATGCTCCGAGCGCGGGATTTGGACTTTGCGTGGAAGTTTAGGAAGCAAGGTATACATAAATACATTACAATAAGCATGGCATGGGATTTGGTGAAACAACATGGGAGCAAAAATAGCGTCCACACGCACGAAAACGGACAGATTCGTACCTTTTTATTGCTGACAAGAGATTGCCTGATGCACCAGCCACAAGATAACTTGCCAAAAATCTTCCTGACCCATATGCTTGTTCCGTCATTGGACCTACATTGTTAAGTGAAAACATGTTTGACATCAAGCTGGACGAATTTGGAAACGAGTGTTTGCAGTCACAATAGATAGATGTAAGAAACAGCTCAGTGATAGCTGTTAGTTGGCAAATAAAGGGGGCAATGCATGTAAGTCTGCGATATCAATGACGTACTGGTAAAGTCCACCATGAAGAAATACAGGGGTGATCAATCTGTAGAGGTCTTCCCCGGCCAGTATTCGTTCACTCAGCTTGACACCCCATTTTGTAAAGTTTGGATTGAAGGTTTGTATCGCATAACAGGCAATGTTTGCGATGGCGAGGCGTCCACTCCATGACCTCTGATTAGGACGCTTCTTCGTCGCATATCGGGGATCCCACACTCGAATTTTCTTATTCGTCATCCAATTTTTGTCGTCTAGAAAATGTTTGCTGTAATCGCGCGTCTCTGAGGAGGATGGATGAGAGGGCCCTCCGTAACTGTTACGACGATAGCGACGACGCCGATAACCATATCGTCTTCGACCAAACGGAGACATCATGGACATTGGCCGTTGGATCGTTGTTGTGTATCCGCCATTGGAGCCAGCTGTCGCTGAGACCATAACGAGTATGGCAGTGAGAAATATCATCGTCCGTCTCATTCTTCCCGTTCCCGTATTGAATGATGGCTTCGTTCCCAACCTCAACATCGGTGCTTTCTTTCGTTCTTTCCGATACGCCGGCTTTCTTTTGAACTAAATACACCGGAGTATCGATCTTTCCTGTTGAATTTGTATCTTACGAGGTTGCGTCAGATAGAACAACAAATCTACCCTTCCCATCATTGTGAGCTGTGAGCACAGTTTCAAAAAAAGGAAAAACAACACTCGGATACTAGTACGTACCATTACGTACGTACCGGCACGGGTATTCGGAGAGTTGCATTAGGTACCGTACGTACCGTACGATAGTTCGTTCATTGGAGGAACTCATACGTACGTACGTACGTACGTATGTACGCACAGTAAGATACCGTACCGCTAAGCTTAGGGGATGAAATCAGAAATCATTTGTCATTTTGTCGAAAGTTGGTATGGTACGTACTTCGTACGTACCAATAATGGGTGATTCCCGTCAATAGAAATGCTAAATTTGAAAGACAGACAGACCAAAAATCTATGACAATCCGACCCCATCCTAAATGTGCTAAATCTATGATGGAACCCCAGACCTCTTTTTAGGCATTCCAGATTCTCAAAAAGACTGAGATGAAGCCTGCCTTCCTTGCTGTCTGTCCCTTGAAATTTTGATTCCCGTTCTTATTATAAATTGCGAAAAATGCTAATTTATCATTCTATGAATAACAGGAGGAGGAATCACCCAACAATGGTGGGAACCATTACTGGAAACCTACTTATTTTTAGTACGAAGTATTTTAGTATTTACTACTGTAGAAATCTACTGACAGCTTTGAATATGACTTACTTTGCTGGTGGAAATCAACTGGTTCATTTTCCTTCTTCTTAACCATTCCAGCTCATTTTTAACATCCGACTGCTGTCGTGTATGGCACATGATATTTCAACAACATTCCTTTGGACATTCTGTTACTAGTAGTATTCAAAATATGATATTTGAATAATCCCTCTCAACAGAAAAACCTCTCTGCTACTTTATTTTCATTTGAAATGTCCACTCGTTCTTTATTGGATCATTTCTTGAACCTGATTCATTCGTTACTCAAACTCTAGTACCAACATATTTGCTTTCTTTTTTCCTGAAATCTCATGCACTCTTTACTCAAAATATACTAACCAATTTTTCTTTGCATAATCCTTTCCATCCAAATATTCCAACCGGACCATTTCTTGAAATCTTCCTTCACACTTTTCTCTTACGGCGGAAGTTTGAGGCCCTCTTTTGTTGTAACAAAGGATGTACTAGTATTCTTGTCCTCATCTCTACTAGGTGTGTTTTTTAATGTAGGACACCAATGTGATATGAGTCACTGATACAGAGGACAACAAGGAAGAGGACACTTGCTGATACAAACAAGGAGGACCACACTCACTGATATGGAGGGGATGCTGAATATGATTACACCAGTCTACAATTAGTAGGGTTACAACAACAACAACAATATCAGTATTGATACAGGCCAACACAGACACAGAAACAGGATTGTCATTAGGTTTGATCCTAATGCAGAGGGGATACAGTATAATCACTAGTACTAATAGTAATTTCTGTCCTATTTTCATGCTTTTACTACTATTTCTATTATTGTAAGGAGCACCATGGTTGGCAGCACTTGTCTTCTATTTCAATACTATATTGTTATAGTTTGCTGTTGCTTAACAGCAACTCCTAATTTATGCTGGTGTTTTTCCTGTTGTTTAACAGCAGAAGTTTGATTACTTAGAGAATACAAGAAGATGAGTTTACAAAATCATGAAATGCAAGGAAATGAGTTGACTATTGGTGACTTAATATGAAACTATGCAAGGAAATGAGATTTTAAAACAAGGAAATAGGTCAAAGGTCCTCACACTGGAAATCTGATATCTACTATTTGCTTTGTTTCTCATTTACTGAAAAGCTACCAAGAATTTCCTCAAAAAATAATTCACTTCAATGGGAATCTGTGTAGCACAAGTCAATTTTAACATCTATATACTGTCAAAAACTACTAATTGCCTCTCTGCTGGTGACTTAAGCATTAGTAATGCTGCAACACTCTTTTAATAATGTCACCATTCCTGGTGTCCCAGCAAGTGCTTTTTCAACAATTCTTTGTAGACACCACCAGTTTGTTACTGTAAAGGTAGTAGTACCACAGCAGAACAGTACAGTGGTGAGTGCAACCTTTGCTTTTCAATCAGTCCGGTATGTTACTTCTTTGTAATGTGTGCTCTACATGTGCTCTACTATTACTGGTGAGTATATTTCAATGCACACATGCCAGGATAGGTAGTAGGAAGATAAAAATGTTTTGTTACTTAACATAGAGAGGCAATTGGTAGATTTCCAGTGCTTCACACAAACATATTTTGGAAAGTTCAAACATTGACAAAAGTTCTCTTTTGTTACAAGTGGCACTGCATCACTAGGTCAGTCCCTTTTGTCTCTCGCTTTCTAATCTTAGCAGCATCAAGGAGCAAATTTGTAACTCTTGATTTTACCTCACAGCACAAATTCATCCCAAGGCTGCACTGTATGAATTGGGAGATAATTTTGTGGAAGACAAACTTGAATACTAGCACTACAAGTAATCTTTTCATTGCCTTGATCAGGTCTCCTATGATAGTAAGACTTGATCCTTTTTGTTCATAGTAGTAGATGTGCAGACTTTTCAAATTGACAATTTTAGCACTAGTGAAAGAGGGAAAAATGCCCATACAGCTGTCCATCTAGGTTTGCCATTAGTTGTAAATACAACATGGTACATTACAACAAGAGCAGTAACAACAATTGTAATATGTGGTAATTGCTAAATACAGAGAGACATTCAAGAACAAGCAAAATTAGATTTACAGTACTTGGACCTCAGTAATCACACAGTGTCTGGCAAAATTTACAAATATGATAGKTTTTAATACCATGTATCCGTGAAATTTCCTGTGTATTGTTTGGTACAATTACAGGTAATGTTGGTTGAAAACAAAAGCACAGGGGTTCCAATGTATTTTCCTTTACCATATCATAAATTATAAATTACTGTAAGACTCTGCACACCTGCTAACAAGAATGTTCAAAACATACCTCCACGGGGTATGTATCACTTTATATCACACGGCATGAAACATAATCCGTACCCTCGTAGTGTACAGCAACAATTCAGATACCAAAATGCTTTCAAGCTTTTGTTATTATAATGAAACAACCGGCAACTACAGTAATGCAGATTGGTGGTAGCTTCGGTAGCAAATAAATCATTCAAGGCACCTTATACGATCCCGTATTCTTTAACAAGGTTGCGCATTTCCATGTGAGCAGCATTTTCTACGTGGGTACACGGTGTTATTGTCCAGACTTCAAGATTTTGTATTGCAAATTCGCTGCTTGATGTTGTATACCTTGCAAGACGGGGATTGGCAAACGTCCCACAACTGCTTGTTTCTCCACCTACCAAGTCCCCATCCACCATGAAGCCTATCCCTTGGTCACTGTTGCTGTATGGACACGAATTAAGCTGCCAACCGCCTCCACCGACAGCAATCGTCTTTTCCGTACAATATTGAACAAGGTCGTCGTCTTCGGTACAGGGATATATCTCTATTTCTCGTTCAAAATCCGGCATTCTAGAGTTTTTGGTAGATGTGTATCGGCTTCTTTTCAATCTCCAGAGAAAAGCTTCGCTGGTTCCGTACCATTTGCTCCCGATTCTCCAAGGCGATCCAGTGAAGCTTCCAAAAACCTCCCCGTGATCGGTTTCGACGCCGATCATCGTATACTTCGAGGCGCGAATAGTAGACAGGAGAGTCGTCAGCGATCCTCCATCTCGAACTAGACTAAATCGAAGCCAGAAATTGTGTTCGCTGGTCTCTATCGGCATAAATCCCCGCAATGCTTCCATCATCTCTGGTGTAAACACTCTTGGATTCGTGTTGTTCCCTTCGGCGCCAAGTATCAAAAATGGACATTCTCTTGAGTTCTGAAACGACCATCCATCAAATCTAACCAAACGATCTTCATCGTCATCGGAATCATTCTCGACCATTTTAAGATTAGTGGTATTCTTCATGACTCCATCTTCCTCCTTAAAGGAGGAATATTTTTGCCTTTGTCTCATTCTGGCCATTACAAGCGGTGAACAAGGATTTGAAAACGTTTCCATAAGCTTGTTCTTCGGTTTGCGGGTTGCAGTGTGCGGGTTTTTGTCACTGTTCAACGATTTCGGATGATGGCTACTTTTTTGTGTTTTCTCTCCGCCTGTAGTCCGGGTTTTGTGAGCCCTAACTGCAGTGGCAGGGGACGATGGCACGTTGTCGCTTTCAAGGTGAAGGATAGCGCGTTCGATAGCGGCCATACGATCTTCGTTGACGACAGTGCCTTCTCCGTTTTCATTTTCGAATTCGTCCAAAAGGCTCATAATGTACTCTTTTTCGATATCAACTAGTGCACCCTCCTTTTGTATCATGGTCATCTTGAGCATTTGGCATGCCAGAAGATATCGTTCCCTAGTGAGCGAATCGACGTCGCTAGGAACATCTGAGAGGTGGTCGGAAGATTCCAACACACCAAAGACCTTTTCCTTCGCCGAGGACACCCTAGGATTTCGTTCAAGAAAAGTGGATAGAGACAGCTTTTTCGAGGCTGGATTGCCCCCATTGCCACCTGGATTGTTCTGCGTTATTGTTATCCTGGATTGATCCTCGTGCGTTTGGCTTTGGGGAATATTAGAGACGTTTTCGCGCCATACCTCCTTTGCTTCTGCTCTTTCATCAACGTATTGCATCATCGTCTTTATTCCTATCCGAGGCGGAGGACCCCTTTTCCCATGGTTCGGGCTCTGTATTTGTTGGTATGACTGCGATTGCGACTGCGAGTGAAACTTCGAATGCAATTGGTGCTGTTGCTCTTGTTGTTTTGAAGTCGGTTTTATTACTTGTGGATGAAATATTTCCATGTTGACACCTTCTAAATCCGACCTTCCTTTCGTTTTGAAGATCCCCAGAGATGGATTGTTCTCCCGGATGTTGTCATGTCTGTCATCCTTTGGCAGGAGGCTAGGGTAGAGAACCATCCCGTTCTGTGGTTGCGATACATCACCCGTTGCCTCAAGTGGGACGTTCAGACCGTGTTCCAAACTATTCATAAACGATGATAGATCGGGCGACCGTGAAAGCTCGTCTAGCCCGGTGCCATTCGTATGTCCGACTCCTCCCTTTTGGAAGGGTGCTATCTGGGTGGAACCATATGTCTCTCTTTGGTTTACGACATTTTCGTTGCCGACAATCTGTCCCTCTTTTTTATGGTCGCGCCACCAGTCGACGGCAATGGTGTCGCTGTCTCGCTTCGATGGAACCCTTTCCGAAACGCCCATGCTTTGCTTTCTCGTTTCTTTCTTGGTGCGGCGGGAGCCGCACCGGGGKGATTTTTCTTTGGAAGGAACTTCGTCGTAGGCACTCTTAGGTGCACGGCTCCAGCACACAAGCTTTTTCGACATGTCGGAAGGTTCGTTCCGGGAGAAATCACACGATTGGCAGGAGCAAGGCGAGACGACCTGACGACGCTCCAGCTACTACACCGAACTCCGCTGCTATTTTTTCAAGTAGACGGAGATACGCCAATCAAAGCTATTGAGGAGTCGTAAGTTTCACTCAGGTTCATGACGCATATCCTGTTCCTATAGGAGTTGGCTAGGTCAATGTAGGATTGATTGTCGAATTCATTCATTCGTAATCAATTGCAAGTACTTTAGGATAAGGGATAGAGTCCCTTCCTCACGTCAATTCTGAAAAGTTCACAACCAAAACGCGACTCGGATTCTCGTCAAAAGCCAGTCATAGCCGTCATAAAAAAGTACTTGTACGGTCGAGGTTCGTAATAAACACGAAGTGACAATGCGGTTTCGCACCGGTAATGAGAGATCTGTCACACGGTTCCAATTAGAGAGTCCTAGAAATACGATCACGAGGCAAGGTGCGCCATACGGTACGTACTACACATACAGTGCCGCAATTGCCGTACCTACTGTACACCGTACAATACGTGCCGGGTACACCTTTTAGGATGCTTGAAAGCATCATCATTTTGCTCAATGAAGCTTCCGTTCAAAAGTAGGTTCTTTCATTATTACAGTACTAGAGACTACTAGTATTTGTTATAGTAGTAGTAGTAGTAGTAGTACTCCTACTACCTCTACATCAGTACTACTACAGATGATTCCTCAAAATCTTACCACCAGTAAGAGTTTAATCTGTATAAAATTACACCAAGCAAGAAGAATTAACAATTTTTGACCCCTCACTAGTACCTATAACTTTGGCTGGCTAGTTCTAAGCCACTAGAGCATCATTTGGGTTCCCAATGACATCATGGATCTACTAGTATAGCTACTAGTACATAGTAATTATACTATCAACTTGGACTGGACGATTAGTCTGCTGGTGGTCTAGAGACGACGAGTTGTTTTTTGATAGAGTTGTTCTGGCCTATTTTCTAATCAGTGGCTGGTCTCCACTGGCCAATTTTGGCCATGCGTGCTGTTAACAGAGAACTGCCCCCCCCATGCTTGGCTCTACTAGTACTAGTAGTACTAGTAATCATGTAACAATGACACACAGCACTCTTCTCACCAACACTAGTACTATGACCAACAAGCATATCCCCAAAGCAGGGTTGTTTTCATTGTTAGAGGCCTTTCCAGAGTTGTTGTGGTTAGCTTATTGAACTGTTTGGGGTTGAAAGAGGAGTTCCAAATACAATTAGATCTATGTAGGATCAGTACTAATACTGAGCTTCAAAATTAACCAAAATTAACCGCAATGCCACTAGTAATAATTTTCGGTGTTTGAGTAGATTTGAGTAGAATGCCTTTTTGCCGTGTAGGACGTTGTAGGGTATACCGTACGGTTAACGCATTTTTACTCTTCTGCTTACAATGTACGGGTAAACGAAGTGTGGTGTTTTGTGTTTTTAGTGTGACGTTTTACCTAACGGTCTGATCGTGCGTTGAGCTGCATCCGGAAACAAATTACTGTTTCGATTCTGCCGTTAGGCAACACTAGCGATCGGATCCGTCAGTAAGCGCGCGTGTTGTACAGGTCGCAACTGAAGACATCATCTAAGTATTCTTGTGTTCTGTGATCGTACTGACTGAATTTGAAATTATATGTATGATTATGAGTGGCGTATCCTTACGGAACGACACGGTGATCTTCTTGACCCTACGTGCTTGATTATGTACTCATGTTTCTACTGCCTGTTGTACGGGTACACGTACTAAAGATAGGTCTCGAGAGAATCGATGAGTTCAAAGATCTATTGGAATCATCGTGATGTAATAGTGCTTACACCTGTGTCTACAAGGTAGCCTGGTTTAGATTACCAACTACAAGTAAAACAGCACTTAATCTCGTTCAGGTACATTGAAAGACCATATGCCAACGCCTTGCACATTGATTTCGAATCAAAAAGTCAATCAAGGCAGTAAAATTGTTTGGTACAGAATACCGCACGGAACCGAATCGAATCAAATCAAACCCGATAGGTGAAAAAACATGACAGTAGATTCAGCGCCAGAACCAGAGCCAGCCGTAGAAGTATGTCTGACACCACCAGCATCACCACGAACGGCAACTCCGCACAGCCATTTGCTCGAAGCGTACGAGACCCTAAAAACCGAAAAGGAGTCCCTGACAGCCCTTGTCCTGTTGAAAACTGCGGACGAGGCCAACGTCCAACTCGAGCTGGACGAAACAAAACGGCTCTTAGAAGAAAAGACTAAGAAGATGGAGGAGATGGACGACCGCCTGAAGCTCAAGTCGGTGTCGATCGAGTGCCAGCTTTCAGAAGCCGAGGGCAGTGCCATGGACCAAATGTGTGCCACAATCAAGGAACGCGATCTTTGGAAGGATAAAGCTTCCGAGTTGGAGTCGAAGCTCGAGCAGCTCCAGATGAAGGAGCAGTCGCTTTCCCAAGAAGTCGAGACCCTGACTAGCCGAGATCGTCTCCAAACGGCGACCATCGAAACATCCCGCCAGGAAATCGCCCGTTTGACGAAGGATCTTCTGAGCTTCGAGGACCGTTTTTCCTCATTGGCAGACAAGGCCGTTGAAGCAATTGTGAGTGGCTCGGGCACTTCGACAGGGGACAATCGCCAGGAGCCCCCCGGACAAGAATCGCAAGGAAACGAACAAGACGAACGCGTGCGCACCCTGGAAGCCCTGGTGAAGGAACTTCGGAGTAGCGCGGAAGATTCCAATAGCGCTCTGCTAACTAAGCTTTCCGAACAAAAAAAACAGTGGGACACCGAACGTGCTGCTCTACAGCATAAAATCGCTGGTCTGGTGGAGGAGAAGGAATCGATCGAAAAAGAAGTTGCGGAAATTGCTGAGTTGCTGGAAAAAGACCAAAAGCAACAGCGGTACAGTGGTGCCACGGAAATTGAGGTCAATGTTTTGAATCCTACGAAACCGTCCTCAGTTGTCGAGTAGAACGTAAAATATACCTAGCCGAATCCGTTGTATTGTGTTTCGTTGCATGCAATACAACACGACGAGTCAATGCTTTACGGTTAAACAATTGGAAATCGAAAAATCGGATTTCTTGCAGACGCGATGCATGCATTATTCAAAAGATAAAAATAAGATTTCATGTGATAAATTACTCAGACGTTTAATAAAAAAAATTCTTTTGCATCGATGCACACCTTTTTTATCAGCAGACCGCAAAGAATCAACTGACAGCTATCCCTTTATCAAGGATTGCAACAGCAGTACACAATATCGCAATCCTGTGTTCTGAGCACACATCCATTTATCTGTTCTTCAATGCAATTGTGTACTAGAAGTGCAGTACACTGGCGAGCATCATCATTTGAAGAACAGTCTATAATTTAAATGAAAAAGACTATTATTATTTGTATCTTTTTGATGAGTCTCAGTAAAACTCTTAGAACTGCAAGGGATTTTGCAGACTTTATACTACTACTTGTACTGAATATATGTATAATTGATCATCATTCTACTTGAGATGTAGAAGGAAGACTTGTGCACATTATGTATTCTATACTAAATACATGTCATACTAGTAGTAGTAGTAATACATATGACTGTCAGTACTTGTAGTACTACATTTGGCAAACCACTTCTCCAAAAAGAATATGAAAATAGATACTTCAACCTCATACTTCTTAGTACTACTTCTATCTTAATTCTTGCCTAGCATTTTCAGAAACACTACCATAATTCACAAACTGTATCAGCACCTCTGCTCTGCTTCCAGAGTGGGAAAATCAAGTGCTCCCCAAATACTGTAAGAATGGCAATGCTGACCATCAAGTCTAACAAACATGTTTGGCAACAATACTTTTGTTGGTTCTTCCCTGTTCAGCCATATTGACCTCATCATAGATCAATAGTACTACTAGTACTAGTACTAGTACTAGTAGCTAGTTGTTTTGCTGCTTCTTCTTGTTGTAGTAGTGCTGGTGCTGCTGGTGATGGGACAATCTGACTGCTGAGCAAGATCATGGTCAATTGGGATAGTACTACTAGTACTGCTGCTGCTGGGCAAGATGGTTGATTGGTACAGTACGTCACACTTCTAATGGGTGGAGAGTTTCTTAGTACTAGTAGCAAGATATTTTTTTCAAATTGTAGTTTTGAATAACCAAACAAGAAGACTTACTAACTCTCCAAATGATAACAACAGCACTTCTGTAGGCCTTGTGTGTAGTACTACTAGGTAGGAACCAGTAGTAGTCTACAGCTTGAATTCAATGGTTTTGCTTCTTGTTGGATTTTATACTACTACTACTAGTAGTAGTAGTACTAGTACTACTAGTAGTACCACTATGCTTAATGTTCTGAGTGATAGTAGTCATTCTACTAGCAATAACCTAGTTTTTGCACCGTAGTAATTTTTTTTGGCCGCTGCTGTCCTTCAAAAAAAAAGGCGGCTGCAACCAATTGGCTACGGTGCACTACACTTCACTTCACTATCTTTAGTGCGCGTAGCCAGTAACTTTGAAGAATTCTTACAGCCCTGGACTTACCGAGGAAACAAAAAGA
>CAACVS010000001.1:448451-482631 GCA_900660405.1 Pseudo-nitzschia multistriata | reverse complement strand
GTATATTAATTTTTGCAAATAAATTAGTACCTTTACCAAAATACATTATTTCATTTTTTACTTAAACATTCAGTCATTATTGTGACAACAAGTCATTMTACTAGCAATAACCTAGTTTTTGCACCGTAGTAAGTTTTTTTGGCCGCCGCCATCCTTAAAAAAAAAACAAAGGCGGCGGCCGCAACCAATTCTACTAGTAGTAACACTTAGTATGCTCTGTGTAACAGGATTTCAATCGATAGTCACGTAGTGTACCTCGAGAACAGGTTCCGTCTAACCACCAACCGTCAAAAATTCGACTCCAATCAATCATCGCAGTCAGGGCTGTTGCCGTCCCGTACGAACTGAATGTAAAATTCCCCCATCATCCTTTGACGGAACTATTCATACCGGTACCGGTGATTTTTTCTCAGCAGACTTTTTGCACACAATTTGCTTCGTGTTGCGTCAATCAAACTATTGAAACAGAAACAAACTGTCTAAAAATTCTGGAACAATGGTGCTCTACATCATAGGTCTCGGTCTCAGTGACGAAAAGGATATCACTGTCCGAGGTTTGGAACTTGTCAAACAAGCTGACAGCATCTTTTTGGAAGCCTACACATCTATTTTGGGAGGTGTCCCGAAAGAGAAATTGGAAGCATTTTATGGCAAACCCGTGACTGTGGCCGATCGGGGTATGTGCGAAAACGATGCCGATGAGCTTATAATCGATCCAGCTAAGGAAAAGAATATAGCCTTTCTTGTCGTAGGCGATCCAGTATGTGCTACCACTCACACTGATCTAGTCTTGAGAGCGAAGGAGGTTGGTGTCAAGGTCGAAATGGTTCACAACGCCTCCATCATGGGTGCTGCCGGAGCATGCGGCTTGCAGCTCTACAACTATGGGCAGACTGTTAGTATCCCCTTCTTTGACGACAAGTGGAGGCCAACATCCTTTTATCCAAAAATCAAATACAACCGACGGGGAGGTATGCATACCCTTTGTCTACTCGATATAAAAGTAAAGGAACCTGACTTTGACGCCATGATGAAGGGACGAACAGAATTTTTGCCGCCACGTTACATGTCGGTGAACGTTGCTGCCGAACAACTTCTTGAAGCAGAAGAGAAACTCGGAGAAGGAGTCTATGACGGCAAAAAAACGCTTTGTGTTGGTTTGGCAAGAATGGGACAGCCGACTCAAAAAATAGTAGCAGGCACTCTGGAAGAGTTGACTCAAGCAGACCTCGGGGGACCGTTGCATTCATTGATCATCTGCGGTGAATTACACGATCTTGAATTGGATGTTGTGAAGGAGTACTTAATAGAAGGTTCCACATACCAGCGTGAATTCGAAGATAAATCTCAAGATAACGAGAACGGAGCTGAGAATTAATGGTTTTTCATACTCCGCGTCGATTATTGCAAAGAAACAACTTTTGTCTCGTCCCAAATCCGCCTGTGAAGCAGGGGAAACGTCATCTTCGTTTCTTTCTGATCTATAGCTAAAATTTTCGAGATTAGAATCAAGTTAGTCTCTAGCCGTCGATAACTTAATTTAATTCATTGATATCGAAGGTTGGTGCCTTCTGTCCTGTCAGTCGTTCATAGGCAAGTCTTGGAACTGCGTCCTTGAAGGCATCCTTTTCTCTTGCCTTTAGAATATCATCAAATCCTAGTTTCATCTCCTTTTGGATATCCAGATAAGCTCTTTTACAGGCATCTTTATCTTTCGGGTCGACTTCGTGTGTATGCGTTGGCTTGCCAAAAATGAAATAATTTCGAGAGGGTAGACCGGGAACCACTACTGGGGGTAAGAATAATTCATCCTGGTTGCCTAAATCGAAGCGTGCCGCTCTAACACTATTTGTGAAGTTCTTTGCCCTTTCACCAAGAACAGGCAGGTCGAGCAATTCTCTCGAATCGAGCAAGAAATTGAACGAATCAGCCATACCAACCGCGCTGACCGGAACTATGGTAGCGTTGAATCTCGCAGCTGTCCTGACAAAATCTACCTTGTCTGGCCAAAATAGTTGGTAGCTTTCGTCCCTGCCATGGAAAACCTCGCGAACACCCCCCGGGAAGAGCAATGCATTTTGTCCTGTTTGCATCAGTCGGTAAAAGTTCCTTGGCGTCACCATCACGGCTCCAAACTCTTCGAAATTCTGCATATTTTGAACACTGTTGCTTCTATCCGATATCGGCTCTTCTATTCCAGGGATTCGTCCTAAATCTCTGCTTTTTCGAAGCCTACTTCCAGATTCAAGTGCCGTGGCCCCTTGGAATATGATTGGATGCGCCAGCCCTCTTACAGGAATGTCGTTCTTATACAGCTTCCCAACTAACATACCTAGATCTCCCCCCACTAAACAATGGACGCACAAGTTTTATTCGAGAAATAATGATATGAGAGACTGATACTCCGAGGCGTGAAGTCGAGCGCGGGTCCCAATCGGTTATAGCTAGCCGAGAAATACAGCGAAGAGCCAACTTACAGAGTTGATGATTGGACACGAACAGTATTGGCCCCTCACGTGGGACATGACCTATTCCAAACGAGCGCTTTCCCTCCATGTTCGTACTGAGGAAAATCGGACTAAAATTGTCCTCGAGTTGCTTCACGCTTGTGCTCAATGTCTGATTCATATCATGCAACGAAGGGATTTCCCAGTCGGAAATTGGATCGTATTTCTTTTCTTGTGCCACCAGGGCCAGGGGATCAATATTGGAGTAGAGAATTGCTTCGGTCAAGTTTACATTCTCGTCAAGAATGAAATGCCCGGCGTTCTTCACCGTAAGTTCTTGGGATTGTGGGAGCAGCTTGGTCAGTCGCTTTGCTTCATCTTTCGAGTTGATCAGATTGTCTTTTTCCCCGCAAATGATCAACGACGGAATGTCGAGTTGCTTCAATAGTGATTCAACCAGCACCGAAGATCCGACCATTAACCAGTTTTTGATTCTGTGTTCCAGGAGATCCGGGGGCAAAAACTCAGAAGTTATATCGAACGATTCTAGAAACCCCTTAATGGTTTCCCCGATTCGCGAAGTATCTCGAATGCTTTCCATGTTTAAAAACGTATCGAACATTCTCTGGTATTGTTGCTCGCTCGGTATCACGGCCGACAAGGTCATGCCTCCGACAACAGAATAGAGGGATGGAAGCTGAAAGGGCCCTAGTTGCGTTGGTTCAGTTGGCGTTGTGAGTTTTCCTAGTGTGGTCAATATAGGTGCGAGAACATCCCAGGAAGAAGAGTCGAAGGAAGTGGCCGGGTTCACCAGAACCATTCCCTTGATGGGGAGTGTTCCTTCTTCGCCATCTCCCTTCTGTCCTGCTTGCTTGAGAACCTGCAATGCCACGGCAGATGTTAGCATTCCACMAAATGATTCTCCGATAATATACACCGGTCTGGTGCTGTTTCCTACAACATCGCTCAAGAACTGCACCGGTTTTTGCACCAAATCGTGAAAGGAGGTTCTGTCGTCTCCGTCGACAGTCATTCTCCACAATTCAAATGTCTTCGACAAGTCGTTGAATTGAAAGGACGCTGCCGATATTCCAAAGCCATCGAGTCCCGGAAGGTAGATAGCAATAGGTTTCTCTTCACCGTGTCGTTTCGCCACTTCTTTAAAAATCGATGTTGTGCTGTCGTGCTCCGCCTTGCTCATAATGTCGGAATCGGACATGATCACGTCCTCGTCCATCCAGTCTGCAGCCGACGTTGGTGGCGGAGTCACATAGGTAAACCGAACGGTGGGAGAATATTCCCGAACCACGGGTCCCTTGTCGCGCAACAATGTGTAGAGAGATCTGGAATCCCGGGCAATCTGACCCGTGGTATCGGGAGCATAGTTCTGCTTTTGCGGCGATCGCGTTGCCAACAAGGCAACGGAAACCTTTTTCAATGAACCCCACATGAAAACCAAAAATGATCAATCAGTAATGAGTCGGTCGATCGATGACAATGTTTTCCTATCGTGCCTGTCAGCTTCTAATTCCGATAATGTTCCTCCACAAATGGTCGATCCAACCGAGGCCGTACGGTCAGAAAAGTTGCACAATCACCGATAGCGAACAACCTTTTCTACCATATCGAATCGAATATGTACGGTACGTTGCCGTTTTGAGAGTTGCAGTTTCCCAGTTTACAGGTGTGTGACTACGAGGACCGAGTGAGTCAGTCGAAACGTGCCTGATACGGGATTCACCGAATGAATCACAATTACTTTAAACGAAAGGGATCGTGAACGGATTTCGTGCAGGTACGTACCTTACTTACGGTAATACTCGTACGCTCCGCTAAAGGAATACATTACTATACCTACATACGTACCGTACGTTTTGTAGRTACCTTGAAGATTAGAGAACTGTTCCACAATAATGAGTGAGCTTATTCACTATCTACTCGTGATTGAGTCTCAGACGCTGTTCCCAGGCTGTTGCGCAATAACAGTACCGTACGATGTACCGGTACTACGTATGTATGGTACAATACAGTATTGTACGTATGTAAATTACAGGAGCAAATCGTAGTAGCAAATACTGTAGGACTCATGCGGTACAACTGTTCTAGCTTAGCTTCCGGATAGTGGGAGGGACTGTACGTACCTGTACGAAGCACTGGTATCAAGTTTTGTGTCATACAGTATCATACAGTAGAAGGTATGAGTACGGAATGAGCAGTAATCTACTGTACCCCTCTGTACCGTACGGTACTACCTGGTTCTGTACCGAGCGAAGAAAGCATCGTCAAGAATCGGAAAGAAATCCTTCTCGAGTCTTTTCATTCAACGCTTAGAGGTCAATCAATCACTCGAGCTTCTCGAAAAAGAGCACCATACGGGAATAATTCCAGCCAAGCAACCATTACCATTACCATCGCCATCACCGGCAACGAAACAATAAATAAACAAAACCAAACAAGAACTCAATTTTCGAAGAACTCGATCGCATTGGGACAACTACGACACATTTTAGATTTGAAAACACACTCGAACAAAGAATAAAACTGAGAAGAATGGGGTGCGCATCTAGCACAGAAACGACGACAAATCACGTCACGGGAGAGACCAAAACCACGAGCAAATTGGGGGGTTCGTATCCCGGGAACCGCAGGCAAGCGCACAACCCCTACACACCGCCGGCCTCTCAGTTTTCGAATGGACAGGCCGTAAGTCACTTTGTGAGTTACGGGGGAGGAAACGCCCTCGTCCTGAAGGAGGGCGGCATCGCTCAGCCCCAGATCGGAGCCGGGACCGCAAAGCAACCGGAATACATCCAGGTGACACTCCCGCAGGGGGTCCATGGCGGCCAAACGATTCATGTGGCGGCGCCCGACGGTCGCTTGAACGAAATCGTCGTCCCCCAGGGCTTTGGACCCGGGTCGACTTTTACCGTAGAATTCGCAGATCCAAACGAAGCACAGCCAACGAAGACACAGGGATCCTACGGATCACCCCCAACAGCGGCCCCGGCCCAACCCGTTCCGCCTCAGGCATCGGACTACGACGATGGCTTTGCGACCGGCTTCAACAATCCCAATTTTGTTCCACAAACAGCTACCGCTAGCAGCGTCGGAGCGAATGATTATTCACATTACCCCAGTGCCACAGATGCCCAACCGATCTACGCGGCGGAAGCTCAACCCGTGTCGAACAACTATACTCCCAACTACACTCCGAACTACACTCCATATGTTACCAAGCCCTAACGAGTTGGATGTGACCGAGTGACCGAAAGGTAACAAGAGACCGAAGTTATTGTTGATGTACCGCAGAGAATGGTTTCCCAGCTTAGTTTTTGGCATCCTAGTCGTGATAAAGCCTCTTCTTTGACAGTAAAATTTATCGTTGAGTAWMGAATCCTCATTTATGAAATTTGAAGAACTCTACAGTCGTTGAAACAAATTGTCACCAAGTACTTTCCTCTASTAGTCGATATGCATCATCGTGAATCTTATTGTACGAATAATCTAAGATGATCGTTTCAGCACCCTGTTTCGGAATAAAATGCCCATAGGTGACGTCCTTATAGTCGTACGAACCATTATCAGCTTCGCCATCACGTCTCAATGTCTGTAGATTTTAAAAAATGCATGCAAACGTGATTATTCAGTGGATGTTACAAACTCAACAACCGTACTCGTCGCCATAATAGCTATCTAGCAAGATGATTTCGATGGCTAATCGGATAATGAAATGCTTACTGAGTGGAGAGAGGGACTTGAACATTGCCCGTTCCAAAGACGAAATGTTTCATAGGTTTTGCTTTGCTCATCTTTATTGCTTTCAGTTGCATGGATATGTATTATAGTCTTGGAGAAACCCTCCCTACAGTGTTACAGAGTAATACAGCACTGATTACTGGTGACCAAACCAATAGCCAAAAGGGGACAGATTGTGTCCAAGAAGAAGATTGCTTTACATAGTGTTACCCATCATTTGATAGTGATGCTGAGGCATTGTAATCCACCTTAGGACAGACTATTGACAACAGTAGGAAACCTAGTAGCAGCCTTCTCTGGGGTAACAATCAGAAAATATTTACATCAAAATCAAATATCAGATCTGAAAAAAGGCACTGTATAGTAACATACCCTTTACTCCATATCCTAGAAACACTAGGCAATTCAACTCTTTGTTGTTGCGGTAGTCTTGATTGGATACATGTTACTGGTATTACTAGCTATATCATATGGTGCATCATTTTTCATTCTTAACTAACAGCTGTCAATCTGATCAAAAGGGGAAAAAATCGTTACCAACTTTTAGAAAAATTGGCAAATAGAACCAAATAGGGGTTGCTTGTACTGGAAGCTCAAAACTGAACAGTGGAATAGATGACAAATTTAAAATTACAATAGGTACTACCACTAGTATAATTGGGGTGACAAGGAGAGAATGGTGGTGGAATCTGTGACTGCGATTTCACCAGTTTCTAACAAGAGTGAATAGAAATGCTTTGTGGTGTTGAAGTAGCAATTCCCACAATCAGTTGCTGGCATACAGAACTAAAGCTTAGAAACAATGATGAACCACTGCAGCTTGTTCTAAACTAGTAACTGTACTGTGCCACTACTACTAGGCTCACAAGTATTTTACTATGTGCATCATCAGCAAGAATAATACTACTGCTGGTGTCTTGATTGATTCTGAAATAAGTGTGGTGGGTAGTATTAAAATCATTGCCCCCCCCTTGATTTATTAGATTCTAGTAACTAGTACTAGTATATGCCTTTCAACAATGAGTATTTTCTTTGTCCACAAACAACACTGTCACAAGGTCCAAATCATGGATAGATTTTGCTCTCTACTAGTAGTACTACTAGTACTAGTAGCACGGGTGATGCTTCTTTGCTCTCCATGACCCACCACTAGCAGCATCAGGAGCTGATGAGGAGCAGGAGGCAGAATGGTGGTGGATAAGCAGCTACTACTGGCATGGATCATCATGATGTTTTTTGTTGGCGGCTGGACCAGCATCATGATGTTCTTGTTGTTACTATTGACGAAGACAAGAACAAGAAGAAGAACAACAAGAAGGGCCTACTACTAGTACTAGTACTAGTAGTATCTTCTTGTTGGCTATTTYGCACCAGGCCTTCTACTGCTGCTAGTAGAATTATACATGATTGTTAAGAATTAGAAGTATAAATTAAAGGTATCAACTTTTTTCTTTTGCTCAACAAGTCTACGCTGGCCAGACCCTTCTCTTCAATTGTTGTGAAACTCGTATTGGAGGTACGTACCGTAGTACAAACACAGCGATARATCTCATTGATTTGCACGCACCATGGTAGAGGGCAATAGTAGGTACGAGTACCTGCCTTAATTATTTATTACGAAGGATACGACAGTAACGGTACGTGAGATGCATGAGCGTATCCTGTGTCGCTGTGAGTCAGCAAGATCACCACAATTTGTTATGGTTGATGAATCAGGCTTCAAACGAGTACGAGTACGGAAAAAAAGACGGACCACCATCATCCGATCAACTGATCTGGTCCTTTTTTTACTACTAATAGCACTAGTACTAGCACTCGTACGCCGGATGAAGCGATGCCAGAGTTGTGAATCAAGAGCGAAGTACGGGTAGATACGAGTGCCGCGAGAAGTTTTCTGTGCCCAGTTCGTACTCGTGAGACGGCCTGTCATAGAGATTGGCATCAGAGTTTCAGATTGCGACAACCTACCAAAGCTAGAGAGCGAAGCAAAAATACAACCAACTAGCGAAAGAAAGACAACATCATGACAAAAAGCAAGTATCATATCTGTTTATATTATATCGGATTGCTTGCTTTTCTTCCGGGGTTGACAGAGTTTTCGGATGCCTTTCGAGCTGGAGATTTCTTGCAATCCTCGTCTCCAAATCGGAATTTGCAATCGAATTGTTTGCGATCTGTCGCGTCAACTTCCACACAACTCGGCCTATTCGACGCGGATGCCTCGTTTGTAGCAGGATCCGCGCTGTGGGGCCTCAATCTATACTACGGCTTCGATTGGATACTGGCACCACTCGGAACGGGACTGGACAGCGATTTCAACGCGGCGACGAGGGCTACAACGTTCTTGGGCAGGATCCTCTCTGGGAAATCGGTAACGGAGGCAGCGTCCCCACTCCAACTACTCGAGGATGGCGAAGCCGATGCCGAACGGCCCGAGATGGGATCACGGATTGGATCGGGGGCCAACATTGCGTACATAACGTCAACCATTGAGAGCGATGACGGCACGAACGACTGGCTGTCCGATCGAGAGGCTGGTTTGTCGTCGTCGGCACCGCTTCCACTCCAGCTGGCGGTAGCTCTCCTCTTCGGAATTGCCGGAATTGTGGCACAAACCATAACGCATTCCTTTCAAACGGCCGCCGTCCTGGTGATCCCGGCGCTGGTGTACGAGATTGGTCGCCCGTCGTTGCCCACCCGAGACGAGGCTATATTCGACGCTAAACTGGACGCTGCCGTCACGAAATTTGTGCAAGAAAAMGTGGTGGTGTACGGTCAGRAGGGAACACAGAACGAAGGCGTAGCGCCGGTGCGACGGGACGAGGCCACAAACGAGCGCGAATTGGTGACCGCATTTCGAAAGCAGCTTCAAGAAAACAAAGAAGAATCCGCAGGCCTCGAAAGCAGTGATGTCTCGGACTTTCAGATTGAGATGAAAATGCGATCATACGGGCAAGGCCGAAGTGTGGGAGGGTTCATCAAGGGGATCCGGTTGTTGCGAGATGAATGAAGTGTCAAAATGGTTCTTTAGCAATTAAGGTGTATGAAGTCTATCTTGTGAGCATTCATCTCGGTTGGTAACGAAGGCGTCTGTACCTTATCCTATGACACGGTTTRATACTAAGGCAGCACGATTATAGCACCATAAATACATCGTGTTTAACATCCGAGTAACGTGCTATCTGTACGATAGTACGCRTTTCCTTYATAACAGGGCGGGACGCGTCAAGAAGTCACTCCTTTCCTCCCACGGTATGCCATAACTGYAGTTTCCACTTTGCTTTCTGACCCCAGAAATGYCACACAAATGGTTTCGTTCGTCCATCGCTTCTTCGGGAATCGCCTAGGAACTTKTTCACCGCCGCGCTKTCGTTGCCTTCGCGGTGCTCTCGCAGTCTCTCTTGATGTCTCGATTGCTATCGCAGTTCCGAAGGCAGTTCGTCCTGCTTTTTGACCGCTTGCTGCGACACCATGGACGCATAGATGCCTCCCTCTCGTTGCAAGAGTTCCTCRTGGCTGCCCTGCTCCTGGACCCTGCCGCCGTCGATAACGCATATCGAGTCGGCGTTCACCACGGTTGACAGCCGGTGGGCTACCATTACGACCGTTGCGGAGCTCTCTGCGATTAGGTCCGCCAGGGCCTCCTGGACTGCCTCCTGGGACCGTTCGTCCAGAGCCGACGTGGCCTCGTCCAGCAAGATGATCTTGGGCTTGCGGAGAAAGACCCTCGCAATCGCCAGCCGCTGGCGCTGCCCACCCGAAATCCGGCCCCCGCGTTCTCCGATCCGCGTCTGGTACCCGTCCTTCATCGCACTGATGAACTCGTGGGCGTGTGCCTTCTTGGCGGCCGACACGACGTCCTCGAACGTATATTCGTCTTCGTCCAGTCCGTACGCAATGTTTTCTTCGACGGTAGACGCAAAGAGCTCGGTGTCCTGCGTGACCACCCCGAACAACCGGCGGAGCTGGTGAACCTTGAAGGACGGGTATGGCTTGCCATCTAGCAGAATCCTGCCGTTTTTCGGGTCATAGAACCGCAGCAACAAATTGATGATGGTGCTCTTTCCCCCACCGCTCCTGCCAACCAGCGCCAGGGTCTTGCCGGCGGGGATCTCGAGATCAAAGTCCTCCAGAACCTGGTTGTCGGGTCTCATCTGGTAATAAAAGCCAACACCTTGGAGCTGCAAGTGGCCCTGGATTTGGTCTTCCACCACGTCGGTTCCCACGCTGGGATCGATGTCCGGGTGGGAGTCCCACAGCGCAAAGACTTTTTCGGCCCCAGCCGCGGACCGGGTAAATGAGGTCACCAGGCCCTGCAGGTTCTGGTACGCGCCGTTCATCATGTTCCAGAAGAGCTGGTAGGTTACGAGGTCCCCCACAGTCATTTCTCCGCGGTAGACCAGCAATCCGCCGAAATACAAGATCAGAACGCCGGTGCCCAGGTCGAGGTATCCCGTCAGGGCCGACGTGACRCCGTTTCCCCATGCGTCCTTGACGCCGCAGTCGAGGGCCATGCGGTTGGTTTCCGAGTACTTTCTCAGCACGACCTCCTCGCACCCAAAGGCCTTGACGGTCCGAATGTGTGAGAGAGCCTGGGAGGCGATGCTGTTCCCCTGGGCCCAGTGGGAGAGCATTTCCTTGGCCAGCCCCTTGCTCCACAGCGCGTACTGTTCCCAGAGGTGAGAAATGGGTCCGACCGTCGAAAAGGCCAGCATCGACAGCCTGTAGGATTTTAGAAAGCACACGGCCATCCCTCCCATTAGCAAGAGCGAGTTGCTCAGGAGATTCGAGAGGGACGACTGGATGGGCGACATCATCACGTCCAGGTCGTTTGTGAGGCGCGACAAGAGGCGTCCCGATTCGGTGCCGTCAAAGTAGGCCACGTCCTGGACGAGTATTTTTTCAAAGAGGGCGTTCCGGACGGTGAACTTGAGCTTGCGCGAAACGAGCGTGAAAATGGCGGAGTAGAGCGTCGACAGGGCGCCCTGGGCGATCATGACAAAGACGTAGATCGTGATGCAGCGAACAAAGCCGTGCCTATCGTRGCGATCGGAACCGCTTCCGTTCCCGTTTTCGCCGCCCGCCCCGCCGTAAAACGTGTGGTTGGCACCCGTGACCGGAACCACCTCGTCGATGATCCTGCCCTGGACGTGCGGGAGCAACAGCCTCGTGGCGCTGGACAGGGCCAGGAGGAAAAAGCTCAGTGCDAGCCACGGCCATTCGGTCCGCCCGGCGACCCCCAGGGACCGCTCGACGTACTTTCGCGTGGAGAGGCTGGCCTCAGCACGGACCCCGCGGTCCCCCCGCAGGACGTGTTCTCCGACGACGGCGGCGTCCGTCCGGGCGCTGCACTTGAGGCAAATGTCAAAGTCGCAGAGGGCGCATCGGTAGCAGTATCCGGCGGATTTGCTCCCCGCGGAGTTCGCAGAAGGCGTCGTGGCTACGCGGCAAACGGCGGTAGGAGCCGCCGTTTGGTGGCTGCCGTTGTTTCTGTTGCTGCTACCGCCGCCGCGGTTGGGAGCGGCCGGCGTCGCCTGCTGGATCTTTTGGCCGCACAAATCGCACCAGTGCATCGCCATCGATCGGTGGTCGGTTTCCAGGTAGAGCGGATGGCGGTGGATCTCCGGGGGCAGGAAGAGGAGTCCCTCCTCCGAGTCCCGGGTCAACTCGACGACCAGGACGCTCACCAGGTAGGCCTCGGCGTTGATCCACAAAATGGTGGAACACAGCAGGACGATCCGGAGCACCGACCAGAGCCTCCCCGTTCCGTGGTGGTGGTGGTCGTCGTCGCTGCTTCCGGTGTCCGCGCATGCACCGCCCCCGTCCTGCATCGTGGCAACCCGAAAGCCGGCGTAGACCTGATACAGCGTGCAAAAGACAACGACCAAGACCAGCACCATCTTTTTTACCGCCTTTGGATCCCTAGGGACCGAGGCAGGACACCCGAGGGATCGCTCCCGCGCCGGTGGCGATTCCGTCGCCGGAAGGGAACCGCTGGGTGTGCCACCTCGTTCGCGGTTGCCTCGCAGGGACGGTTCTCCCGTGTCCAACTCGCGGTCCTGGCGGCCCGCTCCCAGGAGGGGCTCTTCCAGGGAACCAGGGGCACCGTTGGATTCGGTTTCGGTTTCGGCCTCTGTCTCGGTTTCGCTCCTGTCGCTGCCGCTGGGGATCGCGATCCCGGAAGCGGACCGCCCCCCGCTTTCTCYCTCCGGCGGCTCCCGGCGGTGGGTCCCCTCGTTCCCGAAGCGGACCCCCACCCAGAGCAGCAAGAGGGTCAGGGCGCAACGGCAGAGCGACAGGACGACGAAATCCCCGAGCGTTTCTGTTTCTGTTTCGCCTTGGCCCGGCCCGTGCGGAGGCAAGCCCTTAGAGGCTCCAAAAGAGGCGTGCAGGACCGAGTCCACCAGACACCGCCAGACAGAGGTTCCCCCGCTCCAGCAGCGGCTCTGTTGGGAACAGGCCATGGCCACCACCGAAACCGCCGAGGCCAGGTCGACCGCCAGGACCGCGCCCAGCAGGCCTCCAAAGACCCGGCGGGCGTTTGCCCGGACCTCCTCCTCCGTCCGGGCCCCGGCATTGAGCAGGCCGCTCACGGAGGCGCCGTTCACCCGCATCCGCCTCCGCGGTCCCGATCGGTGCCGCCCCGGTGGCATTTGGTGTCGTTTTTGTTGTGCTTGTGCTTGTSCTTGCTTTCTGCGTCACGGATGGACTCGCTGCTAACAGTGGGTAGGGCAGGAGACAAGGGTGCGAGTGTTTATTTATGTGCTTCGTGCCCCCGAAGGACCTCTACTATCCCACTGGATGCGATGCGATGCGATGCGATATGATTAGATGCGATTAGAATTGTATTGAATTGTATCGAATTTATTCGATGCGAGTTGATTCGATTCGATTCGATTCGATTCGATACGACTTGGTGCAATGGTTCTTTTTGTTGTTGCAATGGTTTTGTTTTGCTCACAGAACAGCGGGCCTAATGTACGCAAATAAGCAATGCTCGAGGCCAACAACCCTTTTGGTTTGTATCTTGCTGTATTCTATCTATCACGTGAGGGACGTCCTTTTTCCTCCATACTCGGAAGCTGCGGTTTGAGTCACAATCGAAAAGAGAGAGAAAAAAGAGGTGATTCCTAGTTCGTACCGTACGGTATGGTACGAGTACTACGTASTGCCGGTCGTTGTGGACTGCACACAAATTCCACCGTTTTCACCTAGCACTTACGTAACGTCCCGTACGGAACGTATGGCAGAGTACAAGACTACGTACGGTACCGGTGTCGTAAATTCCTTGTCAAATTCTGAAACGGGCACCGGGGGCGGAAGACCGACTGACTCGAATAGAAAGCGATGTTTCATTTCCCCGCGCTCCCACACCCGCCCGTGGAGCTACCGTGGAGTACGAGTAGGGTACGTACACTACCCAAACGGGTCCGAATTACGACGTGACAGCGTTTTAACAGGAAGAAAAAATTCTCAATCAAACCATGAGCTTTGCTGCTCAAAGCTTCTGCTGCTTTTGCAACTTTCTTCTTTGCTTCAAAGAGTTTGATCTCATCCAAATGTGTGGTTCTTTCCTTGGAAATAAATTAGTCATTTGTGTTGAGGGTCCCTTCGCCAGTTGAGATGAAGTGCTGGCTTGAATACTTAACCMCTGCAATCGCATCTTGGCAGGCTCTGGTATTGGGTTCGGTCACTTGTTGTACCAACTGCTTGCTCTTTCGTGGTGCATATTTGCGAAAAAATCAGCTTCGATGTCTGCGATTGGCAACAAAAGAACTGTATTGAAAGGAAGCGAGGGATCTTCATTTTGGCGGCCACAGAGTTCAAGGTAAAGAAAAAGAGCAGATTGAAAAGAATTTCGACGATGTATACATAGTAAACCCCGAAGAGCAAGAAAGAAAAAGATTTGTGAGATCTCAATGCGCCAAGGCGTTGGAAAAAAGCGGCGACTCACAAGAAAACACAATACCCTTCGTTCGGCTTTTCTTTGTCGAAGCGCAACACTTGGCATATAATGGTGGCTTCCTAATCCGTGTGCTTCGATGGATTACGCGCGAAAAAGATCATTAGGTCGATGGCAAGTGTTGCAAGCTAACCTTAGTCTTGGCAGGAACCACTTCTGCTCTAGCTAATTTTTTCCCGGAGACGGAACAGAAAGCTGGTGAATCGCGTACTTTGGTGTCACAAGGCAGTCTCCACTACAAGAAAGGAAAAGTGCCGTTCCCACCCTTTTTCATGCTACGAACAATARGTTGTTTATCACTATCATCGGAGGGGGCAATGCTTAAAAACGGATCGGAGTACGAATCGATGATTCGATATAGCCGTCCTCTTTTTGCAAAGCTGCACAAGAACAGTTTGTTTGATAAAGACAGAGTGTACGAAGTCGTAAAAAAGTTGTCTTCGGAGATCCCAACTGGAATGACAATAAGAAATCATGCTTGAGTGTGCTAGGAACACGCATCCAAATGGGGCCCACGAGTGCTCCGATTGTTTCAGACTTGGTTTCAAAAGGTTACGCTCACTTGACCTATTATGAACATGAACGAGATGACGTTCCGCACAGGGCATCTTTCTCATTCTTGCCAGATCCTGTTTGTGCTCGGATTGCCATGTGTCTTATGGATGATGAATTTAGGTTCAATGCCACTTCATATGGAGAAAAACTAGAGCACGATATCCACGGTGCCAAGAAGATAGAAATGGCCACCATGATGGGAGGGATTTTTTCTGAAGGAATATGCCTTCCTGCGAAAGGTGATTACGGCGAAATCGCAACGGCTTTGTACATTTTGTTTTGTGGTGATATACTTCATCAGGAATCGGAGGTGTACATCAATCATAGTGACTTGATCCAGGGCTCCTTTAGTGGCATCGGTATCAGTCCGAGAAGTAACCTAGCACGTTTCACTAGTCTTTACCGCAAAGCGGCGAAGGATCTGTTTACTAGGACTGTCAACTTTAAAACAGAAGAGCAGGAAGAAAGATAAGCAGTGTGCAGCAGTAATCGAAACTCTTACAATTCATACAGTGTCTTTTCTTATATCTGTGATTTAGAATATCTATGTTTTCAATTCCTTCGTAAAATTTTGTTAACAATTTTTTCGAGTTATCAGCACTGTTCTAAACTATCGATGGCGTTTGATCTTCTGCATGATAGTCCTAGTTGTCGATTGTTGGACTCGTTCTGGTCAGGGGCGACTCGCGCATCGTAATACTCACTCGCCGATCCGTCAGCAAATCGCAGTTGGCAATACCGTGCGAAAAGTCGTACCGGGCCTTTCCCGTCAGTACTTGGAGACAGCGTCGCTTGAGCAAGACCCGCTGCTCCGAGACGGCTAGGTTACGGTGCTTGGAAACGTTGCAAAAGGTCATGTAGCAATCCCCCAGGAGCGACAGGTTGGCAATTGCCTCCTTGCTCAGTTTGCGATCGTCCACGTGGGCCTTGAGCCAATGGCCCTGTCGCCGTCGATAGTCAATGGCATTGGCCTCGTTCGGCCAAAAGTTCTTGGTRGCGGGAAGATTCAATTGTCGAAGTTTTGGAAAGACAATTTCAGAGAGGACCTCCGGCAGGGGATTTTCGGGAGAATCAACTCTTCGATCTCGGAGATTGCAGTGCACGCCCCATCGTTTTCCAATGTGTTTTCCATTGAACCGACACTGTTTCCAGGCGGGAAGGACATCTCTATCAACGTTGACGCATGCCTTCAAGATCAGAGCTTCTTCTTCTTCAGTAATAAAATCTTCGTAGACAAAGAGTCCAGGAATGGGCTCGTAGGAGTGTGGGCGGAGTTGCTGGTGCTGTTTTGAGTGCAGGGCCTGATTGTTTCCACGTTCGCCTGCTTTGGCTTGGAATATAGGAGCCAATCGAGGAGTAACAATGCATGATTGTCTTTTTCTTTTTGCATTTGGTGTTTTAGTGAAGGAAGAATTCTGTTCAATGACATTTTCCAATGGTATAATCTCATCCCTCTCCTCACTTTTCGTTGGTTGTTTTGGAGTCGATTTCTCTTCAGGGCTTTTGCTTTCTACTGCGGTCGCTGTGCTTCTTTYAGCAGAATTTTTGTGATTGATAGCGATTCCGGTACATTCCGAAGCATGGTTCTCCAAAATATGCCAGGCAAAGGATAGTTGGCATAAGGGACACACCCCAAAGCCGCTACCACCATTGTGCGAGCGAAAGCTGGTTCCGGAAACCGGGCGCGGTCGCTTCTTGCCGGAGGACTGCCTGTTTTTTGCCTTGTCGTCTTTCGTTCCACCACCAAAGTAGGAAGTCAGTCGCTTCTGTTTGCCACTTTGATTTGATCCGAACATAGTTGCAGTCCTATTCGATTGGCGATCTATCTGAGAAAGCTGTAATGCAAAACTTATGATGAGCGGAACAACAAGGGAAGAAAAAAATGATTGACTCCAAAATCCGCGCCAGTTTTGGAATCCGTTGCCCAAAAGCATAAGTAAGGTTAGAGTTCAATCGCGCCTTCTCCCAAACGCAAACTAATCGAATTTGAATTCAAAAACTGAAAAAGAATGGAGAAATTTTCTCTTACCGCTGTTGTTACCCAAACCTGACAGCCCAATCATTGTTCAAATGTTCAATCACCGTCTACTCTATTGACATTCAAACCATTGTTGTTTGRCAGCACAATCAACCAAATCATACAAGAATATTGAATGATAGAAAGAGAAGTGGTGAGGAGAAAAGAAGATTGTGTTTTCAATTGAAAAGAGATCATTTCAAAGTGCCACCAGCATGACGAGCGGAACACAACCAAGAACCAACAAAGCCCCCAAGAGCTCCAGCAGCTCCAAAAGAAGTAATAGTGATCAAGAATGGTGGTTGCCTTCTTTTCCCCTCTGGAATTATTGGGATTTCTTCATGGCTGGTCCCAGAAACAATTTGATTGGACTTCTCGCCAGCAATTTGGTCAACGGAATGAACCAACACCTGGATCCAGATGGACCCTTCATCCAAAAGTCTTTTGGATGAGCATCTTCCTTCCAACAAGGATACCGTTTGAGAAAAGCTGCCATTTTATGATTCAACGATTGTGAGTATCAAACACCAGCGGGATGTCTATCTTCTGGGTGATGCCCACAAATACAAAGACCAACTCGTAAATGTTCCAAACAAGAATGATCGTGTTGTCACACAGTTTGCCTTTCCCCTCGGTGCCATCTCGCGAACCAGCCAAAATACTCCCAAAATGCTATTAGATGCCACTGCATTGGGGTATACCCAAATTGTGAATTTGGGATCCTAGTAGTTTGTCCAGTCGGCTACCATCAAGGAGTCCCTTTTGCCRATTGTGGTGGGTCTTCCCTCCAACTCACTTTGTGATACCATTTCGTCAACGGTCACCAACACAATTCCATTGGCACAGCCACCTTTGGATGTTGCCATGAAAAACGCTGTCATGGGCTTGATTCAAGATCCACAGGAGATTCTTGAAATGATCAAGAGCTGGACCCMAAAGATTTTGTGGACCAACGACAACTTTGTCTCAACAGCCAGCAAGGATTRAGGAATAGAACCTGCAGGTGGGCAATGTGGCCATTTCCAATGGTGAAAAGTTTGCARCTATTCTATTTTCAGGGACTGGTGAATGGTAGGAAAYGTTGGATAGCTCTCTTCAAAGTGACTGAACACCAACCATGCAAAAGAGTTTGAGAATTYGAGTGATTTGTTTTGAGACCAAAATTGCACAGACTCTGCTGTCGCCCAATGTCCAGTCTTCACTTTCAACACAATCACGACTAGAATTGCAGAACTCCTWTTGGCAAAAAGTAGAAGCCAGACAATATCCCGCCAATTCTACATCATGACTGCATGAAACAMGTCCATACTGGTAAAAAGTGACATGTAGTTGTAAGTAAAAGTTTATAACTTCTTGCTAAAATCTATCTTTTTTCAYTCCTAGTACTACTAGAGATGAATATTCCAAATGAATACAAAGTCGAATATGTGAACACAACAACACATTGTTCCAAATATGGTACCTTTTGCAATGACTTCTTCAGTAACAGTCTCGCTGTCTGGGTTGATCCACGATATGGTTTCTTCTACRAGATTATCCTGGTGGCGCAATCAACAAGACCTTGCCCATACCAAGAGGGACTCAAATCCTCCCATGACAGATGCCACAGAAAATCCGATTGTCCAGAGGCTAACATCAATGTCTCCTTCAGGTGGGGGGCATCAATGRCGTATGGAGTATCATCCCCTGTTTTTTGGCCAGGATGGAATGAGCAGCTGGGGACCCAGAAATTCCAAAAATACAACATCTGGAACCGCTTCCAAGCAAGAAATTCCATCTTCTATGTTTTGTTGGATCACATTGTAAACCTCATATGCAGCTACTTACATTGGTGTCTACTTGTCCTTCAACTCCAATGATAAAGGTAGTGGTGGTGTTGGAGGAAATGGTGCTTCTGAAGAAGGAAATCCAAATGGTGGTGGTGGTTCTGAAGGACCAGGGCCTCCCGAAGGAGTCAATGCAAAGGGCGAGAGGGAAYCAGGAGATCCCGTTCGACTTCTGACCCATCGAGACGAGCAAGAATGATACTAGTACTGTACGATGTTGTCGTACGTACCGAACGTAGGTACCGGAACGCGATCCTGACTCCTGACATTACCTATCACCTCCGTTCGATCGAAACGAAGATCCCGATCTGCCCAAAGGTCCGATGCGAAGAGGAACGGTACCGTACGAGTTCCAAAGCCCAGCCTTGATGGGAACAACTTACCGTACCCAGCCTCCGGAACAAGAACCCCGACACACACCGGGAGCATCGGGCCGATACRGTGCCACGGACCCAGACATTCCTGTGAGAAACCCAACGGGGACCGGCATACACGGAACAGCTAGCTACCAAGTACTTGTACTTGTACTTGTACTTGTACTTGTACTTGTACTTGTTTTTTAGCTAGCTACGGCGGTTTGTCCTCTCCGCGAGAAGGCTTTTTCGCCGAACACCAAGAAAGGCAAGGAAAACCGATCCAGCAAACAACAATTGGTCGTGAATGTGAATGCATCGCGGTCGTTCCATTCGTCAGAGAGCCAGGTATTGAGCGCCGGAATCGAGGGAGAACCGACCCTCGAAGGGTGGGGAGAAGGCACTGCCTTGGACCGAACGCAACACAAGAAGACGAGGCGAGGCGGGGCGAGGCGAGGCGAGGCGAGGCGAGAGAACAACCCAACCCACCAGGGGAAGAAGGCGCGGCGAGAGGCAAAGGAAGCATGCCGGCACTGCCGACAAACCCAGGGGGCCCGGTGCCGCCTCATACGGGCAACACCTCCGACCTGCTCCCGGGGCTCAGCGACGCCTCCTCCGCCGTCTTTCTCCTGAAGGACTACTCCCGCTTCGGCCTCGCGGAGCGGATCTGCTACCACTTCGACCTAACCGAGGCACTGGTGGCATCCGCATCCGTGTCCACACTATACAACGCTGCGGGTCCTTCCGGCAAGGATGATGCGAGAAGGCACGACGGCCAGAGCGARAGCGGTCCCGGAGCACAAGGGGACAAGGCCGAAGGGGGCCCTTCCCCGGTGGTTGATGCTGCTGCTCCCCCGTCGGCCTGCGGGGTGGTCCGGATCCTCGAGATGGCACCMGTGGCGGCGCCGATGGCGATCTCCCACCGCGTCTCCAAGCGACACCTGGTGCGGCAGAAACGCTTTCTCCGGAGAAAGCTGCGGGAATTCAACGAACGGGCCCGGGCSTTCCACAGCGGGGAGGCCGCCGCCGCCGCGGGGGGGACCCTCTGCTACCGGCCGCAGGACCTCCCGCTCCGGTGCAACCCCTCGACCAAGGTCCTATTCGGCTACGAAAAGACCAGGATCGCCTTTTGCGTCGACGCCTCCGCCAGCATGACGTCCCTCTTCGGAGTCAATGGGAGCCGGAACGCGGGGCGCCGGAGGGGGGGAAGCAGGCACGGCCTCTGCCCGCTGGACCGCCTGCCGGAAATGGCGCGGATCTTTTTCCGGTCCCTGGTCGAGCCCATCGGCAGCACCCCRGCGCAGGCGCCTTGGAGGCCGCTGGTCCACGTCACCGTCCTCGCCGTGTATCCAATGGGGAAGACGTCCGAGACCAGCCTGCTGGTCCGGGACTACCTCGTCCGRGACGCGGAATCCGCGGACAAGCTGGCCGACCGCATCGAGCRATGGACGCACACCGAGGTGGAGTCCGGAATCTCCGAGCGCCTCAGCCGGCGCCGGCCCGCAAACACCTGGTCCGTCCCGATCTACTCCTCGAACCTCCGGCACRTCCTGGAGGCGGGGGACTACGCCCTCGACGTCCTCTCGTCGGAGGCGAGGCCGGTCATCGTYGTGGCGACGGACGGCCGGTCGATCTCGTGTGAGGGCATCGTAGACGTCGTTCCGGACATTTCCCGTGTCGACATTCCTGTCCACGTCCTCGACGTGTCGCTGACCGAAACCCACACGATGGAGGAGGACGACGCGTCCCCGATGTCGAAGCAAGAGATCAACTTTTTGACGTACGATCCCGGAGGGTAAGTCCCGGTGGGGTTGGTCTCTGCCGTTCCGAACCGCGGGTACCGCAGCCGAACACTTGCGTTTCTCACACCCATACACCCGCGTTTTTCCACGCTTTTCCTTCGATTCTTTCGTGCCCACCGAACCCTCGTTGCAGCAACATGGGGTTTCCGCTGTACCTCACGGACGATTCCGAGGCCCTCTTCGTGGTGTGCCGGGCGACGGGGGGATGCTTTCTGGATCTCTCCCTGCTCTCCGAGGCAGCGAAGAGCACCGCGGGCCAGCAACAGTTGGCGGACGAGCTGGTCCAGCAATCKTATTCGTTCAAACGCAGATTTGTCAAGATGAACGGCCTGCAGTGGCTGACCCTGTTTTCGATGTCTCCGATCTCGCCGACGTTCAACTCCTCGTGGGGAAAACTCCTGCCTCCGTCGTACCTCCAAAAACAGCTCAGCAARTCCATGGTGGAAGGGACGGCATCGGCAACGATACAGCCRAGCTACGCTTCGGATGCACTGGAGGTCTTTCGCCACCAAAACAGCGCGCGACAAACCATTGCGAGCGATCCAAGCATCACGACGTCGTCGGGAAGGAGACAGCACGCCCAGAGCCGGACCACATTCTCCACGTATGTCGTATCGCCGGTGAGGATCAAAGCCCTGATACTKGCCAGAATCAAAGAGGGKTATCGTGCAAAGCAGTATGGTCTGAGCACCAACGACCCGGACAAAGTGTTCATACAATTCACGCTGCCTCTCGAATCGGGAACGATTTTACACTACGAGCTGTCCTACAAGTCGCTATCCCCGGAAAACCACATGGTGGGATCCGCGCACGTCAAGGTCGAACTGTCGGGCGATCCGGGATTTGTTCAAGCTGTAAARAACGACTTCCTCCACCAATTGTCACAAGCTCAGGAACAACGGTCGTTTACGGTTCGACAGAAACGATCGGAGCGATTGTGCCAAGTCATTCGGGGAATGCGCCGCGGAGACTTATTGCAGTCCTACCTGAAACCMCCCTCGAATTGGGACAACATATTGGCGAATCCGGGCTCTCCTTTTGTGAAGMGGCTCGGCACGCTGAAATCCATAGAAAGGAAACGGCATTTCCAGGCCGATCAATTGGATGTCGTTTGCACGGGAACCATTCCYTATGGGATCGACGATAAATTTCTGAGCGGATTCACGACGAACCAAGACGGTAGACGTGAATTRATCGATGCCATCACGGACTGGTCGAGCCAGACGATGACCAAAGGCTCGAAGTTTTTGAAGCGCGCACCAAACTCGGGGACGATGACAAACTATTGCGTTGTCGAGATAATCGAGTCGACCAAGGCTTCGCAACTTTTTACCATGGACATCGAGTTTTTTGGTGGAACCGATCCGATTCAGCGTTTCGAAACACTTTCTTCGTTGAAGACAACAATCAATCGGCTCAAAAATGTCGAAGTGCTGGGAAAACAAATAGCACCATTTCTTATTGGAAACAACAAAAAYGCATTCCTCAAGAACGATGTTCAGATCCAATTYCATCACGCAAGCTGGGATCTCGTCAAAGATTCCGAGCTGCTGTCCTTGTTGTCGAAAAGAAGGACGGAAATTGGAGGCTTCCGACTCCTTGAATCTAGAGATGACTACGCTCTTTTCGCCAAACTCGCATCCAAAACGCTGGATTCACCTGGTGATCTGGTGCAATACGAAATCGCGGTTCATGCCGAGAAGGTCGTCATTGATTTATACATGGAAAGCGAGAGCGGTGTCTTTAACCCATATTATGCTATTGGTGGGAGGGATATGAGTAAGTTTGGCAAAATGGTTAACGTCATACGGCGACGCGATCAAGAATGTGGAAGAGCATTAAAAAGCAGGACGACTTTGCTTCGAGCCTTCGAGGAACCAGTCGAGAACCAAGGAATGGAAGAAGATCACGAACTATGTGTGAAGAGACTTTTGGCCTACTCATCACGAGTGACGAGAAAACTCCGGTTTTTTAGGCTCTTTGGCGAGGTAAATAGTATTCTCGTAGAGCTGACCTCTGAGTTGTTGCTCTCAAAAATGTTTGGAGTGAAATCTGCTAGGCTTCGGGTTGACCCTCGCGTTCTAATCCGCGACGAGGAACCCGGTGTGTGGTTTATCCTCGAATATGATCGGCAAACGATGAGCATGAYACATCTCTCATTGGTCGACAATGCCGAGACCAACGAAAGCATTCAGACAATAAGAGAGCTGACATTCTTTACTATTGGAATTAGCGACTTATACAGCAAGCGTGATGATTTAGCCGATGACGATTCAGCAGAAAGTCACATCAGTGAATATCTATGCGTTTCAGACTTTGCCGATCGCTTCGAAGTCGAACAAGTGAAAAACTTTGCTCTAGCAGCATATCTTGCTTTGAGGCAAGCCTCTAATGCCGAAGACGCAAAAATACACAGAGCTGATTTCGATGAAGTTATTAAAAGCCTACAATTTGTCGAAGTGAGCAGCTTCCTTGTCACAGGAGCTAAACTCGATAATACCGAAGAGTATTCGAAACTTTTACGTTCAATCACAACAATTCTGAGTCCGGTTCCAGGCGATCAATATCATTTTTACTATTCTGGTCACTCAAAAATCGACATTCTCGAGGTGGGTGAAAACGAATCAGGTGATAGCTCTGGTGATGATTCAGTCAATTCTGGCGAAGATATCAATTCAATAGATTTCGTTGCACCGAAAGTTGGGGAGTTCGTTCTATCCAAGAATGATCACTCGGTTGAAGGAAATGATGCTGTTTGCATGAACAAGCAAGGCTCTTTGAACCCTCCAATATTTGTGCGGTTTCATTTGGATGGAAAATTAGCAACTATGGAAGATCTAAATCGAATCACAGAGAGCTCCATGCTCACCGTTACCGTTTCAATTTTCGGTTCAGATGAAGACGGATCAGATGATTCACCGTCAATACAGTTGCCAGTTTCTCATCAAACGTTTGCRTTGGAAATCGGGACTCTGCTGAGATCATATATAGCGGAGCAGACTCTGGAAAGGATTCAAAACATAAACTATTCCGATGAAAGCTTGCAATTAGTACGAAAATGCATGGCAAAGATCAGGAGCGTTGTTTCGTTTGTGATTGAAATATATTTCTTTATATCTCAACGGAACATGATGATGCCTGCTGCAGCACCAGCTGGGGGAGAAGCTGAGGTCGAAGAGGGATTGCACATTTTGGAGATCGATCTAGTGAAYAATGGACACTTCATCCTACGACCTTTAAACGACGGTGTRTACTTTCTCTCAAGAATAGTAGAAGATGATGCCCCACTCCAGTTTTGGTGCTTATTGAAACTTCAAAGAAGCAATGGCACAATATCTTCACAGATTTATCATCCGGAAGGAGAGGAAGTTGCAATGAGTGCAATGGCGCATATCCATGGTGTAGTGTGTTCCTGTATCAACCTTGTGAACCAACAACTTCTATTGAGAAGGTAAGCTTTTCAGGTAATGTTTTGCTGTTATATTTATTTTTGTACCATAGCGCAACTAAAATCTGTCTACCGCAGCATGCATCGAACGCGTACAGTCTCTGAGCTACTGATACCAAACTCGACTCAACAGTCAGCAGGTTTGGCTGATACGGAGATTGAAAGAATTGCGTCAGACACATTTGTTCCAGGAATATTTCAATGCCCTATCGTTTATCGTAAACTCTTCGGACTGTATCACAGAGCAGCAACAAATCCTGGCCAAGTTGCTCGAACACTCGAAGCCACCGTACTTCATAATTTTGCCGTTTCAAATAGGCCGGGAATTTTTGTGTACAAGGATGAGACTGGTGCAATATTCTACATGAAACTTGAGCCTAGGGGAAGTGGGATAGATTCTGATGGCCATGTTGAACTACTTGTTTATGGGATCAAGAAGCCGGGCCCATCGGTCACCGAACAACTCCGTGTTCTTCTCCAAAGAAGACTTTTGCACATAGGTGTGGATATGCTCTCCTCGGTTTTGACAAAGAACCCACATTTTAAATGGAAGCAAGCCGACTTTCTGTTCTTACGCTCGTTCGATAGTGAATGGAAAAAGTTGGAGAAAGAAAAAGTGAATGAAGGAAATGGCCATTACTATTACAAGTTCCCATGTAAAGTTTATGACCCGTGTATGGTTTTACTTTTCTTTCGACAAAATCTCTGTGGGACTACTTTCTTCCATAGATTGAATGACATAAGTCAAGATGGGAGTTCTCCCAGTCCAACCATTGGCCTTGATGGTATGCTGACATCTGGAGGAACCACCCTGAATATGAATGACCACGAGTTTTCTCTGTATTTTAACAATGCGCCTTCCAAGCTTGATCCTGCATTTCAAGGGTTTAACACTTTGACTGAGAAAGGCGAAGACTATTGTAGAAAAATCGGCCCAGGAATTGCAATCGTAGAATTCACTTTGATCGATGGTAAGGGAAATAGTCTGAATAAACTGCATTTTGCAGAGCCGGCGAATGAAAGTTCTAGCTTTCCTGAGTTGCCTCTCAGCGATATAAGGATGCGGTGTTTTGCTGAAAGACCTTCTGACAGTCTAGACGACTCGGTCTATGTCCGCATCAGAATTACAGACACTGCGCTAAAGCGAGAAATATTGAATCAATGGATTTTGCTCACTTTTAATCAAGCCCTGATTGCTTGGGTTACTGAGAGAATGCTCGAACGATCGTTTTATGGTCTTTTGAGGCCGGTTAAGGATTGCAGTATTAATAAGCTTGACATGAAACGAAAGGTCCTGGTCGATAAATTGTGCCCTGGACTCCCTACCATCAACACTATATTGGAGTCCTCGTATAACCTACCACATGCTGCAATCCAAAGATACGAAAACTCTGGTGTAATACGCTCCTCAATGGTTGCAACTCTAACGCTTGACCTACTGGAAAACTGTATCCTGAAACCATTGGTTGAGAAGAAAATGATCACCATTGTCGATGGTGGCGATGATTGGTCAAAGTGTTCACTGTCTGAAAAATTTAATTTGAACCTCTGTGTCATAAGACTTTCAAGATCAGAGAAGCCTCATATTGCGCACCTGAAATGGAATGCTAGTGGTCGTAAGAAGGCAGCAGTATCGATTTCTTCAAAAAATGGGATTTCAAGACCCGTAGAAGACTCCCCGGTAGATTGCCCCGAGTATATCTGTTTCTTCACTGTGGCAGAACGAGACCGTAATATTAAAGGAATTGATTCTCAGCTGAGATTATACCGAGAGGTGGTGATCCATGATGGAATAAGCGAAAAAAGCGAGTCAATCGATTTGTTGGAATCGGTGAGGGGGAAAAGTCCACGAGCATTTCTGCGTTCATTCTCCTTTATATTTTCGGTCAAACGCAACTCACGACGCCTGTGGACATATAACTGGAATCCGAAACTTGTGAAAAGGTGAGTGAGTCGGTTTTCTACAGCCTGTTGTTTTCGCTCTCTAATCATGTCTCTGAATACAAACATTTACTTTTCCTGCATTAGTGTGAAGACATTGATTCACGAAGTCGAAGCATCGAACCTTGCAGATACGAGTCGTGAATCATCTATATTGCAGCGGCGTTTACTAGGAGCACTATCTCCGGGTTTAGTTGAAGCTACCAGTAAAAAGAATACCCAACAGAAAATCCAACACATCTCCCCAGTTTCAGAARTCTCTTCAAGTCAGGGAAAAGAGAAAAAATCTAGTATTGAAACTTCTACAGACGGACCAACGAGAAGAATAAGGCGTCCCACTATGATTCGCCGGCCTAAGCTCATTGGAAAGTCGGTCGAGGGGGCGGCAATGCAGGCCATGGCTGCAAGTAGAAAACGTGCAAGTACAAACCAATTCAAGAACATAACGAATCCTTCAGCCGGAACGAAAGCCCCGTCGAGACTACAAGTGAATCAAAACAGTAGAAATGCACGAGGAAATCTCGCAGGGAAGACGCAATCCAATTCCATTCGATCTCAGAGAAGGGCTTCTCGGATCCAAGAGGAGGAAAGAGACGAAACTTTGAGTCGAGTTTTGAATGATTATTTTCGCCTCTGTTCAAGGCCCCAAGCTCAACTTAGACGTTTGAGTTTGATACAGAGCCAAGCCCGGTCGCAACTCGCAGATATTTGGTGGCCTCAAAGCCAATCTCAAACTATCCCGAAGTCAGTAGCCGAGTTTTTGATTTCAGTTGCACCGAATGCATGGAATGACGTCTGTGCTCTACCACCACTACCCGGGGGCGTCTTTGACGTTTTTATCCCCACGTTAGCCAGATGGGTGGTGGCGCTTACACCTGGTCTAGAACTTCTTCCGGTGTCATTGTCCCTGAATCAAGTGACCAAGAGAGTCGATTCATTACTACTGTGCTCTAAAATTCGGAATGTCCGCGGAAGCAAATGCTGCGCGATCACACGAATCTCGGTCGTTGGGCGTAAAAGTACGAAGCAGGGACTCTCCTTAGTGAGGTCGGAGGGATGGGTTTTGAATTTAMGAAGACGCTCCAAATCATCAAAAATAGCGAACAAACGTCGAAAAGTGAGATCGTCATATCTTACAGAAAAGGATTCTGCTGCAATGGACAAGCTCTTAAAAGACGTTCATGTGAGTTTGCGACTTTGCCGCTTGTCGTAAACACATAATTTGTGTCTAACAATRTATCTCTTTCTAGCATTCTTTGTTTTTGCAAAGCTTACTATTTGATTTCAGTGCTTCAATGGTGGAGAGGGCAGTCAGACTACTTGATGAAAGGATACATTTCAACGATCTTGTTCCAACCGTACAAGAACTAACGAGGCGTTATTCATATGGAAAGCAAAAGCGGTAAGATACCTTCGACCGAGAAATATGAGCATTTCTACCATTCAATTCGTCGACTCAACAAATCCACCTTTATATTTTCTAGAATGCCAATGTTGAATCATCGAGCGTTTGAAGCAACTATCGTTCTCAAATCATACAATGACAGACTTATTGATATGTTTGACGCAAAAATACTGTTCGAAAGACTTTGCATCGAAGCTGAGGATCGCGAGATGTTAAGATGTGGAAATTCCTTGTGTTTGAAATCAATCAGTATGAAAGGAAGTCACTGTAAGTATTTACTCTCGTAGTATTTCTGCACCTGAGACCAAGCGGTAACACCATTCTAACTTTCTCCATTATGTCACTGTGACAGCTATGTGTTTCATCACTCTACATCCAGAGGATGCGAAAAAGATGAAATTGGTCATTTTGAGTCGCACACAGGGCCTTGACCTTGCTGATTTTATGTTCAGGGAAGGTAGCAATGTTGCAATTCATATTCTTGACAATATCGCAATTGAAGGTAGCCGCCTTGCTCTGAAGGAATTACACTTTGTTGCAGAATGTCTCCTGAAAGATAGCTTATGGAAGTCATTCTCCTCTAGAAGGTCACCACATACTTCATTCCAATCCACAATCCACAAAATGCCACAACAACAGAACTTAGATGAGCTATTAAGGCTTGTTCCATCACATCCTTTTCTCCAGCTACCCATGAGTGGAAGTTTCAGAATTGATAGGATCAATCCTGATATTTCTTTTCTTTTTGACAAGGAATCTGGAATTAACTGGTTATCATGCTGCTCAAGTATGAAACAAAACAAATTCTTTTCCCCTCATTCTTACACTGAAGAGAGGGGCTTTATCAACAACCTTTTCTATATGGAGTCTTATGATGTKTTCCTGATGATAGTAGTGAAACGGGACGCATCACTGCTCAGAATTGATGTGATTGAGAAGAAGCGTGCTCCGGACAAATACCATTTGATCTTTGATTCTGTGGTCAATTTCATTTTACATTTTGTCTGGTACAATCTTTGAGATTAACTTCTGGTGGTGACTACTACATCATAATGAAAGTACTACTAGTAGTACTACTACTAGTACTGCCAGTAGTACTACCACCACCCAGTACGATGCTTACTATTAGTAGTACTAGTACTAGAAGAAGTACCAGTCAAGCTGGCGAATAGAGAAATATTATTGTTCAGTTTTGTGGAGTGGTACTAGCCACTTACATAATGACTGTTTGATTAGTATAAGGTCTCTGGTATCTATCTAGCTATGGAACACATTAAGATTACGAGTTTTAAGCATAGGTGTTAATGATAGTGGTACCGGTACCTGCTGTACCAAAATCGCCTGAAGAAGTAATATTCAACGTTCAAAAAAGAGACTAAGATTAAAAAAGAGATTCTAAATGTGCTTCTGACGGACCGGTACAGACCGCGTATGTTACAACCACGGATAGCGTAATACCGATAGGGAAGATTTTACGAAATCCAGGACATGTCACTACACAGGAACTGATATCGACCACATCAATCAAAAACATTGTACTCCGATGAGAGAACAAACTAGGAATAAAAATACCCAGAAGAAAATTTCTCAAAGTCAAGATCAAACGAAAGGGAAACAATGGTGTTTTTCAGCTGCGATGGGTGCGGAGAAATGCTGAAAAAGAATAAGGTAGATGCACATGCAGCAAGATGTCGCCAGTGCGCTTCGGTTAGCTGTGTGGACTGCTCGGTGTCATTCTGGGGTGGTAAGTTCGAATTCGATGATTCTACCGATTTTTTCCGATGATTACAAAACCATGAAACTCGATCTTGGCGTATATGCCAATGTGAGCAATTTCTAAATGTTTTAATTAAACTATGCAGGAAAGAGAAATGCACAGCAAGTTATATTGTTTTGGGAGTAACTACGTGTTCTAATCACGCCTGCCCGTTTATTGTTCCTAATCGCACGACCATCAAATCTAGATAGACGACTATCGTTTGCATACTTCCTGCATATCAGAGGCTGAACGTTATGAGAAGTCAGTTTATTCAAAACCTAAGAAAACGAAGCGCAATCCTCAGCAAGAATGGATGGACATTGTAGAAACGTGCGCGTCTTCAGCTCCACCCCATTTAAGTCATCACTTCAATACTATGACAACACTTGACAATATCCCTCGGCAAGAGAAAAAATTTGTCAATTTTGCATCGAATTCATTACAATTGAGGGGTCACAATAAAAAAATTGTTGACGAGATATGGAGTTGCTTAAAACAAGAAAGAGAGAAACGAATTGCAGAAAGAGATAGACAACAAAAGGAGGAAAAAGAAAAGAAAGAACTTGCAGAAAAGGAAAAACAACAACAGCTTGAAAGAGCAGCCGCTAGTCGTAAATCAGAAGAAAAAAAGTTTTCGAAGAATGGTGGAGACAATGACCTGCCGATTGACGCCAAACAAGTGAAAAAGATTGCTAAGAAAACGCTGAAGAAAGCGCAGGGGAAGTCTATGGCAATTAAAGCATTGAGAAAGACAGTGGGGAAAGAATTGGGCCTCCCAAAGAGCGCGAAGAAACAACTAAAAAAGATTTTGCTTGAAACCGCTAAGGCTAGCAAGGACAAAATAATCATTGACGGGGAGATAATTCGACTGAAAATGAATGAATAGCTACTGATGACAATTTGTATAATACAATAATGTATTCCATTGTACTCACTACGTTTTATTTATTAGAAAGCTTTTCCAGCATAAAGAATCGTGAGTTTTTTAGTAGAATACAAGTTTTAATCCTCATCTGAAGATGACCCGTAGCCAGAGAGCAGACTACCTAATCCACCAGCACTTTCGTCACGTTTCACATCCGCAGATGACATCTCAACTCTCTTTTCAGACGAAGGATTGACCTCGTTCAGGTCTGATGTGTAGCCWTTTTCTAGTTTGGAAGCTTCCCCCTTCGCAATATTCGTTTGCTTTGATTGCGTATCGAGTGGATTTGTGCGCCGTTTCCGTTTCCTTACTTTGATGACGGGTAAACTACAACCGGCCTGACCGGGGTTCGTTTCTCTCTTTTCTGCTAACGCTTCCGATGCATTACCGTTCATTATGAATATTTTAGCAGCTTGGTCTTCGGCGTTGCTTTCATCATTCTCGTCATCTTTGTCCTCTCCGCTGAGCGCGGCTTGTTTCTTCAGAGCCCTAGCGGCACGAAATTCCTTTAACTCGTTTTCAGTTCGTTCTTGAATTTTTCGTTCTCGGTCAGATCGCTGCCTCTCGATAGCATTCAAGTGAGCGACATCATCTTCGTCCAATGCGCAAGTGCTCCGCATCAAAAGCCTTTCCTGCTCCTCTTTCTTCTCCTGATCTTGTTCTTGGTTAGATCGGAGTTGCTCGAATAGTGGCTTGTGAGCATTGCGACGATTCACGGCCTCGGTTTCTTTGTTTTCAATTGGTTTTTCTTCGAAACCACCATCGGAGGTCCCTATTTGAACGGCCGAAGAAACAAACGACAGACTCATTGTTATGCAAGACCTGACTTCGTATTCTTGAATGAAGGTTTGTTTTGTGAAATAACAGTGTTGGAACAGGGTCTCCTCGAGCTCGAACAGACTGTTCGTGCGAACTTCCTGAGGGATGAAGACTTACTACGGTAGTGCGGTACGTACCAACGAGTTCTTCGTAATGCCTATTCGTACCATACTGTACGTACAGGTCGTACTGCTGATACGTACCATACATATTTTTTTTGGTGCTCTAATTTGTGCAAATTGTGTACTGTATCATCGACTCAACTGACTCCAACGGTAGCATGCATCACAAGTCACAAAAGGGTTCTTTTCTGAAAAGCAATTCAATGCAATCATTGCAGAAATTGTTTTCTCATTTTTTCAATCGTAGACGAGCCGAACAGAGAGGAACGACTGTCACAACGACAWCTGTACAATTCACTTTCACTGTCAACATCCTTTCGATAGCACACATCATCCATAGTCATGATGAACTCCCGAGTTGTCTCACTAGTATCGTCATCTGAACGGCTACTAGCATTACGTAGAGCCAGTCACCGCTGCAATCGCTTCGGCCGYAGCAAGACATCCGTTCGGTTCATATCATCATCTGATTTGATTGTAAATCTGAAAACCGACAGATCGCATTTTGAGAATAGACCGAAAAAGGAAGACCTTGTTTTTGGGCATACATTTACAGATCACATGCTGACAATAGAATGGGATACCAAAAGCGGATGGGGCAAACCAAAAATTAGTCCCTACCAGAATCTACAGATCAGTCCTGCCGCTTCGAGTCTTCATTATGGTGAGAGAACTGAAACATCGGTCATAAGATTTCGGCATGCTTCACAACTTGATTCGATCGCATTTCACTTKGCTAGGAAAGACTCAACACGGTTTTTTGAAAATCATGCGTACTACATTTCTAGGGTTGGAATGCTTCGAAGGGATGAAAGCGTATCGTTCTTCGGAGGACGAAGATTCTATCAATCTTTTCCGTCCCGACAAAAACATGGAAGTGAGTAGAAAAGTTTTTTGTCCCCTAGAACAAGATTGCCGAGTTATCGCCCCCCCCCCCTCAAAAAGATGTTGTCGTTGTCGTTCCTGCTATGTTCTCGATCGCGAAGCGCCTGACAAACTCAATGGATCGTCTACAGATGCCCGGAACCGATTTTGAGAACAAGGAACTGGTCAATCTAATCGGTGAGCTCGTGAAGATAGACAAGGACTGGATTCCGTCTGGAGAGGGATATAGCTTGTACATTCGACCGACAGTTATCGCCACCCACCAGTTTTTGGGAGTGGCACCACCCGAAAGTATATTGTTGTTCGTGATCTGTTCACCAGTGGGCCCGTACTACAAAACAGGATTCGATCCAATCAAATTAACAGCAGATACAGACTGYGTTCGGGCATGGCCTGGAGGTACAGGTGAGTAGWGGCGTGCAGAGGTGTTGATGAATGCGACGTACAATTGATTCCAATGCAAATTATGTCGATATTGCCGATAATGGACACTGCCAGTAAATCAGAATTTGTCACTGTTTGTTAGCCCCACACCGACCAGTTGAGTCTRCTAGGTTTTCGCTATCTACTCATACGTTTTTGYCATGAAAYAACTCTACTTTCTTCAAAGGGAACGCAAAAGTGGGTGGGAATTATGCTGCRACAATGAAGCCGGCTGCAGTTGCAGCGGCGAAGGGTTATTCCCAAATTTTATGGCTGTATGGAGAAAACGACGAAGTTACTGAAGTCGGCGCTATGAATTTTTTTGTTTATTGGATAAACAAAGACACCAATCGACCTGAACTAGTGACCGCGTCGCTAGATCGGGGAGATATTCTGCCTGGGGTAACAAGGGATAGTATCTTAGAGCTCRCACGTGAGTGGGGYGACTTCGATGTGTCAGAGCGTAGCATCACCATGAACGAAATCAAAGAAGCAAGCCAAGAGAATAGACTATTGGAGGCATTTGGAGCTGGGACAGCAGCCGTTGTGACGCCAGTTTCCTGCATCCAATACAAGGGGGAAGACATCGCGATTCCCGCTGTTGGTGATCTCACAAGACGGGTATGGGATGAGATCGTCGGCATACAATACCGCAAAATCGATGGACCCCCTGGGTGGATTGTTGAGTTGTAATTGTAAAGAAATAATTACTTTCTTGTTGTCATTCCACTTCTACTGTGTACAGTTCTTTTAGTAGTARTATTTAGTAATACTTCTTTCAACTCAGTTTCGTGTGTGAGGAATAGACCAATAAAATGAAACCTYATATTTTCGGCCAAAATAACTGCACTATACTGTTACCAATCAGACTAACAATGATGATGRTTTATTGTAATATGATTATATAAATGCATTATATCTTATTTCACCAGCAGTACTAGTACTAGTAGTACTACACGTAAAACAACAATTGAAATTATGTTAATTGACGCACTGGGAACATTAATTTAAAATTCTGAATGTTATTTTAGCATAAGTAATGTTAATATATAACTGTAGGCCTATGTATATCCTAGTATTACCCATTCCCTAGTAGAATGAGTTTGGTCTTATTTCCTAAAAAAGAGGAGGAAGAAGTGGACACCTCACCTGCTGACATTCAGACTGTTGCAAAAACTGCAGTACTACTCATTTCTACATAGGCCTACACTGTTATTGGTTGGAATGTTAAATTGACGTTCCCAATGCCTCAATTGATGTAATTTCAATTGTTGCTTTAAGCATAGTACTTGTATTGCTGGTAGTGTTGCATGGTGTAACTGTATCTTCTGAAAAAGCAGCATGATATTCCATACCATTGTCTACTAGTAAAGCATTTTACTAATTCTCTACAGCCATGTTTCTTTGAAAMTATCAAATTAAGAAATGGGCTTGTCTTTCCACACTTCCACATGCAATATGCTAGGAAAGGAAAGCAATTTTTAGGCAATACATTCAGTAGCCATGCAAAACATCTTTTGTAGGGGGGGGAATGCAAGAAACAACAATTATCAAAGAATGAGAACTCATTCCAAGAAGAAGCAAAAAGAAGTTCAAACAAAATACTGTAACCATCGACTTTTCCCATCTTTGACCTGAATCCCCCCTTTTTGGAAAAATGTTATTGAAATTTGCATGTCTGAAGAGATTGAAATATATCAAGATGTGAGAACTTTTCTGCTTATTCAAAACTCC
>CAACVS010000001.1:424292-447926 GCA_900660405.1 Pseudo-nitzschia multistriata | reverse complement strand
TGTAAAGAACATTTGAACAGCTTCAACAATCATGTGTAAGGTACTTTAGATGAAATATGAATAAATACTACTATCTTCTTCTCATATTAATTTTTAGTACCCCTACTACTGAGTGGGATGTGTTGGTAGTAGTAGCAAAGAAATATTTTTCAAAATCAATCTTGTGGGGGGGAGGACACTTGGCAACAACACAACTATGTGTGAAAAAGTTAATTGTGAACACCAAGAAATGACAAGCTCAAGACCACCAGAATTTTATTTTAGTATCATGACAACACAAATAATCTTCAATTATTTGAACAATTGCTTATTTGGCTAGAAAAGTTGCTTCCACCAGATGTACTATTGTGTCCACACCTAAAAACTTTTGGTATGGTAAAAGTAGGGATCTGCAAGAACACAACAGGATTTGAAAAATATACTGTTGTTGCAATAGTCTAAAATGCCCTTTCTTTCACCCATAAATGGTTTACACCAGCATCATTACATAATAGATTTTATGGTGACAATACAATGGCCTGATAATATTCCTCCCAAAATACTATAAATACTACTACTATGCTGTTTCTATTTACTAATTATTCAATTATCTGCCCATTTATTTCTTATCAATCCAAATTCTCAGCTACATGTAAAGGAGTCCTTCTTCTTGCAACATCAAGAAGAAGATCAATAAGCTCAGTGGTTGTAGTTCACTGATGATCCTCTGTGCCCCAATAAATATCTTTTCTTCTGAAGGAGCAGAAATTCACTTGCTTGAATAGCATACAATACCAGTCAATGTTGGAAGTATGGTTCTTCATATTTGCCCATTGTTGCAGAGTGTCGTAGTGTCAGGTCTTGTTATTTTGTCTGTCTCAACTGGTGTTGCAATTTGAGGATGGGACATGTACCACATAGTAGTAGTGGCAGTAGTAGTCAGCTCATAATCGCATGATTCCTCCTTGATATTATGACAATTGAAAGGCTCTGTTTCTGCCTGCTATTGCACAATCATTGTTCTTAGTACTAGATTCTACTAGTGCCATACTGAGCTCCTCAGCAATCTCACTGCTGGTCCTATTGGTCCTACTCATCTCTTCAATCACCAGAGTATGACTACCAGAGTACTACTACTACTAGTGGTGGTGGTAGTGGTATGAGTACCACTAGTATTTGTTGTTGTTGTTGTTGTTGTTGTTGTTGTTGTTGTTGTTGTTGTTGTTGTTGTTGTTGTTGTTGTTGTACCTTCCTGACGCTTGTATCTTGCTNATAGTCTAAAATGCCCTTTCTTTCACCCATAAATGGTTTACACCAGCATCATTACATAATAGATTTTATGGTGACAATACAATGGCCTGATAATATTCCTCCCAAAATACTATAAATACTACTACTATGCTGTTTCTATTTACTAATTATTCAATTATCYGCCCATTTATTTCTTATCAATCCAAATTCTCAGCTACATGTAAAGGAGTCCTTCTTCTTGCAACATCAAGAAGAAGATCAATAAGCTCAGTGGTTGTAGTTCACTGATGATCCTCTGTGCCCCAATAAATATCTTTTCTTCTGAAGGAGCAGAAATTCACTTGCTTGAATAGCAAGAAGATATCTCCTTGCTACAATACCAGTCAATGTTGGAAGTATGGTTCTTCATATTTGTCCATTGTTGCAGAGTGTTGTAGTGTCAGGTCTTGTTATTTTGTCTGTCTCAACTGGTGTTGCAATTTGAGGATGGGACATGTACCACGTAGTAGTAGTGGCAGTAGTAGTAGTCAGCTCATAATTGCATGATTCCTCCTTGATATTATGACAATTGAAAGGCTCTGTTTCTGCCTGCTATTGCACAATCATTGTTCTTAGTACTAGATTCTACTAGTGCCATACTGAGCTCCTCAGCAATCTCACTGCTGGTCCTATTGGTCCTACTCATCTCTTCAATCACCAGAGTATGACTACCAGAGTACTACTACTACTAGTGGTGGTGGTAGTGGTATGAGTACCACTAGTATTTGTTGTTGTTGTTGTTGTTGTTGTTGTTGTTGTTGTTGTTGTTGTTGTTGTTGTTGTTGTTGTTGTTGTACCTTCCTGACGCTTGTATCTTGCTGCTTAATATTTTCTCCTATCATATGAATCCATTCTTGCAACACTGAAGTGGTCTTTTGAACTGCAATGTTGCATAGTTCCAAAATTTGGTCAAATACCATTGSATGCATTGTGCACCCCTGGTGCTAGTAGTAGGTAATGCCCACACATTATGGTCCCCAAAAAAAGCAAGTGATATCCAGGGAAGCATCTTTTAGACATGRAATAATTGGGTRCCACCAATAATGTGGACTGAAACCGGTTACAAAAACTATCAGTGGTGGTACTAGCTAAATTACTACTACATATTCAATTTGCCACCAGCATACATGTTGGGAACAGAATGAAACCAAAGGGRGAATATGAGGAAGCTATAATTCTGCTTTTTCCCACAACCCTTTACCAGAAATTTAAAATCAGCCTTAAATTGGTCCTGTCAAACCTTCATACTAGTAGTGTATCTATTACTTTGTAGTAGCAAGAGCTATGCTCAAAAATAACCTGGTGGTTGTGCCTTTGAGTTCTACTACTAGGAGTACAACTTCTTTGGTTCCAGCAGAATCATGATAGCCTTAGTACTACTACACCACTACAACTATGKTGTTACTACTACAACCCTTTATGATGTCCCCTCTCCATCATGGTGAAAAATATGTGTTAGAGGAGTAAGTAACATGGTATTGTTATCTCTTGCTGTGATTATTGGTYAGTACAACTATCCAAAGGTTTGAATGTTTCTACTAGTATTAAGAATCATACAGCAAGAATTACTATAACTTTAACTACTATAACTAATTTTGCTAACAAATCACCAGCAGCAGGACTAGTAWGYATGCATATGCAGTCCTTTATCATGGATCACAAGTTAGTAGTAAGGGTATCCAATTCTCTGACCAATCTTTGCTTTTTTTCTTATCGTATAGCGTGGGCTACTACCCTTTTCCTGCCAAACCATTTGTTTATTTCAGATATACAGTGATATACCTTTCAATACTTGTTAATCCCATAACCCCCCATATCACTGAATTTGTCTTTTTACTGAGATTTGATTCATGTGCTAATCATTGTTAAGTGTCTGTTGGGGACAAGTTATAATGGTTAGTGTGAGTTGTTGAACCTCTCTGAATGTTCTACATCCATTTTGTAGAGTGCGTCAATTTTGGACCATCTCTTTACCATGTAATGAGTTGTGGGATTAAAAATTGACTTGCACTAGGGCTACAGGGCATGTGTGAGCAAAACTATTTTGAAAGTATTTTGGTCGCATRACTGGTGGGATTAAAAACTTCAACACTACTGAGCACTTCCATTTGTATGAATTTATTTTTTAGTCAAAGTAKTCATTACATGCAAAATAAGGGCCCAAAACATATGACTGGTTCATACATTTGGTAGCCAACTCTATACCRTWTGGCACACCACATATCAGGCCAAGAATTTAATTTCCATGACTGCACACCACAATCAAMAGGACAAAAATTCAATGTTAACTTGTGTCTTGTAGCTGACTTGTTCTGAAAATGCTTCATTCACACTGACAGCAATCATCACCTCACTGTTTCTCCTGCTCACCATTTCCCTACCCAAATCCTGATCCATCACAATCTTTTAGTCTTACTAATACTAAAATTACACCTACCATTAGCCCACTACTACTAGTAGTACTACCAGTACTAGTAGCACCAGATGTGAAAAAAAGCAAAACTTTCTTATCATATGGAGTGTGCACCCAAATCTATGCACCAGTTGTATATTTTGGGCCCTTATTTTCTGTGTAATGGCTACTTTGACCAAAAAACTAAAAGCGTATAAAATCAGGATGCTCAGTAGTTTTGAATTTTTAATCCCACACGTTGCTGTGTGACCAAATAGTTTTGCATGCACTTGCTCTAACTGATTTTTGCTTCAACATGTGCTATTGCTGTACCAGTAGCACGTGAAGGAGGGGGGAAACAAGAAAACTGTGCAGGATCAAGTCATTGCACAGTATGCATAGACCTGTAGGCCTGAGTGCAGAATCCAGCCAAGGGGCTGATTGAATTTTAAAGAGGTATTTCAGGCCCTCCACGAGTACATTCAAGAGCAAAATCAAGTCTTGATCTCACAAAGCCGCATACCTGCAAGAAGTGCATTCTTCCCCACTTTGAGACCACCAACCTAAAGGCAAGTTGCTGCTGTCAAGCTGCAATTGTCTATCACCCATCCATCCTAGCATAAATCAAATAGATGAGCACTAGAGTGATATTTTGATTAGCCTGGTGGTGGTGACAGGCATCACCACTACTGTACTGCTTCTTTTTGGCCTCCTCCTGGGACTGAAGCACTACCTAATGCAATATCTCTCTTCTAGTACTAGGACAAAGAATCAGTGTCAGTGGCACAAATGTAAAAGAGACTTTTTTAGAAATCAGTGACACAACAAAGGTCAAAGACATGCCTCCACCACCAGAAGCCAGCATGTACTCCTGTGATGTCATCTATGAGATTAAATGCAGCAGGGGGATTGTTCCTCCTCTTTGCTGCTGAGTTGTATTACTATTACTATTACTATTACTATTACTATTACTATTACTATTACTATTACTATTACTATTACTATTACTATTACTATTACTATTACTATTANCCTTATTTTCTGTGTAATGGCTACTTTGACCAAAAAACTAAAAGCGTATAAAATCAGGATGCTCAGTAGTTTTGAATTTTTAATCCCACACGTTGTGTGACCAAATAGTTTTGCACGCACTTGATCCAACTGATTTTTGCTTCAACATGTGCTATTGCTGTACCAGTAGCACGTGAAGGAGGGGGGAAACAAGAAAACTGTGTAGGATCAAGTCATTGCACAGTATGCATAGACTGTTACTGTTACTGTTACTATTACTATTCTTACTAGTAGTACTAGTACTAGTACTAGTCTATCTTCTTCTTCTATTTCTACTACAACTACTTGTTTTTGCCAGTGCTAATACTAGTACTAGTATTAGTAGCACTAGAACAACTAGTACTTCTTAAGTGTACTATTAGTAGTACTACTAGTATTGCTAGTTATTTTGTCTTTCTACACTACTAGTAGTACTAGTGCTGGTGTACTGTACTGYTACCAGTAGTAGTAGTACTAGAACAGTAGCATGTACAATTTCACCACAATGCTCTTGCAAAGTTTTATGGAGGYAAAAGTGTTTCTTTGTAAGGTGGAGACACCGTGCATGTGTTCTATTTTGTTTTCTTACCCCATTTCAAATTACTGTTGCAGGGTACTACATGTAAAATAACAATTGAAATTATAGCAACCAACCATGGGAATCACTCTATTTTAGGAACCTCCACTCAACTTCAGACACTGTACATGGTACCAATCAATAGCTCTCTTTAATTGTTGATTTAAAAAGCCTTGAACTGTAGGAAAGGACCCAGTAGAATCCACATTATTGTGCGTTCAGTGCAACTTTCTTTTTTTACAACAACTGCTTCCAACATTGGCAATCAGCAGTATGTGCAAAGATCCAGCACATACAATKAATACACAAGAGAGAGAAGCCAGGGATGGTGGTCTGATGAAGCTAAGGACAGCTCTAGGAGGCTGTGATGATGGRATACTCTCAGATGATTCATCTGTAGAGGATTTGGATTTGGATCAGCAACAACAAGAAGCTCCTGGTGCTCCTCCAGCCACGCCAGCAGCACCAGCACCAGCAGCTCCTCCAGAAACAACACCAGCTGCATCCTATCCTTTGTTCAARACAGCACAAGCTGCACTGGTCAGGAGGAAGGATCTTCCACTGAAAGAAAAGAGAGCTTTTCTGGTTAGAATGAGAGACAAGCTCAATGAGGATCTTATCAAAGCTGTTTTYCCTATAAAGTATTGGAAACCATTGAGGGCTTGATTAATACTTTAAAGAGGCAGGCTGCCAGTGCAAGAGTACAAGCTGATTGGAYAGTACCGGCTGTTGCTGCTTCTCAGTTGCCAGCTTGTATGCCGGTAGCAGTAGCAGCTGAATCAATACTGGTGGATTCTCAAGCCCCTATTTGGTTGCAATCAGCTGGTGTTAGGAATGTCTGTTGAAGTGAGGAAGCGTTCCCCAGTCTTTGAAAGGAAGGAGCCTCCTCCAGGTTCATGGCTACTAGGAAGAACGCAAGGCTTGTAAGAAGAAGAGGAATGATGATAGTATGAGCAGCTTTGGTAGTGGTAGTGGAAGTCAGAGCAGTTCCTCTAGTGCAATTAGTAGATATGAAACACCATAAAGATAAACTAGATTCCAGACGCACTTCACCAGTATATTCTAGAACTGTAGGCCCCAGATGAGTCACATGGTCAGCAAGCTAGCTCTTAGGGTATTTCTCAAGTCTATTGCAACTACTCTTGGTAGAAAGTATTCTTACTAAAGATAAACTGTATACAAATAGTACTGCTGTAGAAGGGAAGGACCTTGCCTTGGATCCATCCCTCTTCAGCTTAAGTATGCTGGTCAATCAATTCAACCAACTGTARTTCAATCCATCTAGTCAATTCATCCAAATTGATTGAGCATGTAAAGGAGAAGCTGCAAGGAAAAATGTTCCTGCAGGGGACTGGAATCCAAGCCTCTCCAGTAGGATTCAATTTTGATAGGCCCAGAAGGAGTGACTCACCAGCAAGCCACGCTCCGGGGGATTGCTCCAGTCTATTGCAACTACCCCACAAATCCAGCTTTCATTGCTGGTGGAGACCATCAAGGGGCTGTTGTTGTTGCTTTTTGCTATCGCCWACTAATAGTTTCCATTGAAGCTGTATCCACAATGATCAAAGGTAGCATCAACCCCTTTGATAGACCTACCAGCCTCCCTGTAGATTGCTGCTTCAAGATCACTGGTACTAGTCCAATTAGGCCTGGCCTCCCTGGATACTGCTGATACAAGATCACAGATCTTGAATTCACGGGCCCATACTTTGGCTGGTAAGGAGGCCTAGGAATAGATCTGAATAGAGTTGGTTTAGGATCTGGTCTAATAGCAATCTTCAGACCCACCAATGTTGACAGATGAGAGCCAAGGTTGTCCCACAGGAAGATCCTCTCCTTATCAGTATCAYCAGGYACTGGATTGGTCTCAATGTCCTTGSAAATCCTATCAATAAAGTGTGAAAAGACTGTAGCAGAGGTCCCTACCTGCTGYATCACATTGATCCACCTTCTAGGATTTTGGATACTTCCTCTAGTGTCTGGAGGTGGACACAGATCCCCCRCCTTCACAGCAAGGATGRCGGTGAGCTTCTGGATCCTTTGATAAGCTCCAGGGATCTGTGCTCTGCAACACTTGAGAGCAATTCCTTTCTTGCTCTTGCTGGTCTTGGTCATATCCATAGTACCATATTCATCCACATCAATGAACCTCCTCCTAGTAGGAACTCCAACTACTCCAAGAGGAGGAGGATTGGTCCAAAAGATCTTGGCCCTCCACATACTCTCTGGGGTGAAYGCTTGATAGGCTTCCTTCCTTGTAAGATCCATCTTGTTCRACCTCCTGCTGATGRCTGCATTAGAGTAGTTAGGTCCTCCACTGTTGAACATAAAWGTAGCGATCTCATCATTGGTTGCATCTGGATAGATCCAAGCAAACAAAACCATGCTAAAGAGATCACACCCCACCAGTTTGCCCTGGCTCCTCTTGCCAGTTCTCCTGTAGTGCTCATACCTCTTTGACAATCTACTAAGCGAGGCTGCACTAGCCCAAATAGGAGGAAGACCAGCAGCTTTCATTGCCACCAGGAGTTCCTCTTTTCTAATGTGGGCATCRTATCCTCTACTCCCTCCCTTTTTAGGACAAGGCCTCTCAGATCTTTCTTGTTATGGTAGTCTAGATAGCCCAGTGTTGGCTCTGAGYGTTGCAACCTCATCAGCTTGATCCTTCCTGCTCATGTTGCTGTTTGTTGCCGACGGAAGCTGTTGTCATATAAAAAGAAGCTACACTGGTGAACACACTATAAAATCTGGCACACTTGCTTGTTTGCTACTATGGTTCAAGGATTGTTAAATTGGCAATAGAAGAGAGCTATTGATTGATACCAAGTACATTGTTCAAGGTTGAGTGGAAGTGCTTGAGATAGAGCTTTTCCCATCATGGTCAGTTGCTTCTTTGAACCAAGTTTCTTTTAGATAGTAGAATGAAAAGAACAGTTTAGCAATCAGCACACTGGAGGCAGTTTTAGGTCACAACAGTAGGCTACAGTACAAATTTGAACACACAGATTTTGTACTACAAATCATCCAGAAGACCGATCTCGGTTGCATCTTGCTGGCGCAAGATGCTGAACAGCTGGTGCTGCTGGGCATGCCGCCAACAGGAGATAGTACAAATCCTACATAGGCGTATGTCCCTAACGTATGGAATGTTAACTTAACATTCTGTACATTGACACTAACATTTGGAATGTTAAATTAATGTTCCTGCASTTCCCAATGCCTTAATTAATGTAATTTCAATTGTTATTTTAAGTGTAGTACTTTAGTATGAGGAGATGAGGCTTACTACGTACCGTACGATACTCGTAGTACGGTACTACCGTCAAGGATGGCCAAGGAAGAAGATACCTGTACTGGGTGGGGACGTACTACGGTACGTCTTCGAGGTCGTAGCAAAATTCGGGGAAGTATGAGTAATAGCAGTAGCATTGTACAGGTAGGTAGGTCCCTATCGTACATACTACTAAGTCCTTCTACTATCTCGCAGTTGTCCATATAACACAAATTTAGCGACATTTCGCCATCTTTCTGTTCACAGAGCCAAAGTCGAGTGCTGCATGCCTACGTACTGTACTTTTAGTACTAAAAACCGCTTCGAACCAACCGGGATTTTGTTTTTAACGCGCGTAACACCCAAAAACTCAGTCTGCTCGAGTAGCAGCAGATGATAGACGACATAAAACAACCCCCTGAATAATCAGGGATTAAAGGCACAAGCTTTTAGCCCTCTGGCGGTGGGGAGCCGAGTGGCAAGCATGAAAATGATCGGGGGTTCCTTTCTTTCGTTGCTGCCGCAAGGCTTGTTCAACTTTGCGGTAGATGGTGGAGTGTGTGGAAAGATGTCTGAGATGTCAGAAGACAAGGTGAGAAAGAGGCGTCGAGACAATGTTGGTGGCAGTCGGACGCCTCTTCTCGTTGTTCCTCCTACGGGAGTTTTCGCGTGCGGAAATCGCGTGCTAGGGCACGAAAATAGCGATGAAAACGATAGACCACGAAAACGCATGCGGGGAGAGAGCAAAATTGATGATTTTGTTGCTTCCTCTCCTTCAACACCTTCACCAGTAGTTGAAGAAACTTGCGACTGCTGTTGCCATAAACCTGTACAATGCCACGAGGATCTCAAGAAGTCCCAAAATTCGGACTTGATCAAGAAACTACCYGGTGATGCTGTGGCTCATTGCCTTTCTTTCCTGGGTTCAACGGAGGACCGCCATGCCTTGCAAAATACCTGCAAGCTATTCCAGGCAATCTCCAACTCCGACCCGATGCTCTCGAAAGTAGATGTCTTTGGTAACTTGGAAACAGGAAAGGGAGGTATTATTCAAGAAAACGACAACCCTGCAACTGCCTCGGCAGCACTTGCTCCATTTGCACGCGCTGGCAACTTGCAAGCTCTTTACATGTAAGTTTTGTTTTTACGTTAATTTTGTACCATGCTCTACACGACGTGGGATTGATTTCAAAGAAATTTTTCTTCGATCACATGGTAGTACTGTCTTCCAAGTGATATTAGATCTTATGGAAGCTTGTTGTTGCTATCTTCACTAACAACAACCAAATGCTCACTGTAAACACTCATTCTGTCTTTGTCGATCACGCAGGTTGGGCATTGTAAAATGTTATTGTTATCAGGATTTGAAGAACGGCATTCTCATGTTGAAAATAGCCTCGACCCGAGGCTTTGTCCGTTCTTCTTACACTTTGGGAATCATACTTCGTGATGCGCTTGCCGACGAGGCTGCAAAGTTTATGGAAATTGCAGCAGCAAAAAAATACTTTCCAGCATTACAAGAAATCCTTCCAGCTCGGGAGATGAAGGAACGTTTCGGAGAACCTAATGCGGACGAACTCCGCAGACATTTGGATCCGGTCGGCTTGAACCGTCTGCTCCTGCGTGACTATGTCAACTCAGCTGAGCTCAGAGGAATGAATACCAGTCACTGCTGGAATCCGCTCTGCGGAAAATGGGCTTACAAAGCGTCAAGCAACAGCGGTTGTGYGAATAACTCAAAAGTAAACCTGCGAATGCGCAGATCAGCAGCAGCTCAAGTCCAGCCCACGTACGACGTGGACGAGAACATGCTGGACACATTGTCTCCTTCAAACAATAACGAAGAAGGAACACTTTCCCCTCATCGTGGAGGGGGAATCCAAAGACTTCTTGGTACGAACAATAGCAACAGCCTTGGCTTCGGTCGATTGCATCGAAGGCCACATTACCACGCTTTCGACTCGGTGGCGGTCTACCTCTCAAAAGATCGTCGTGTGGGTTTGTCGCCTTCTCCTAAGGTTACCCAGGCTTTGGCCTGGAACGAAAACGGCGTAGAAGTGGATCGCGTCGCGAGAATGAAAATGTGCAGCCGGTGCTGTAGAGCCAAGTACTGCAGCAAGTTATGCCAAGTGTATGACTGGCGATCGAGTCAGCACAAGATGGAATGTCAATTTATTTGAAAGAAAAAGATCAACAACAAAACAAGAAAAACTTGAAAAACAAGAAACCAATCAAACAACAAACGCAATCGCGGGCAAAACACTCGGCAGACTATATTGTTTGCCGGTGTCTGCTATTTGTACCTCATCGAACTAAAAAACCAAAAAAGAAGCACTCGAATTCTTTTCATTTCAATCAATCATGGCGAGCGAATAATCTAACGGTACATTGGTCGGCGCCTGCTATTTTGGTAGAAGCAAAGATTTTTATGTAGGGAACGAAAACATAATCTATCCACTATTATTACTATCACCCAAATATGTTTTATGTATTACTTCGTGCCAAGTTAGAGCGTTTCATAGCAAATATCAGATGCCTAACTTTTTGGATAAAAACGGTGAAGAAAGAATTACTCGGTGGGAGACAGAACCCAGGACAAACAAAATCGAGTGACATCAAACGGGTTTCCCCAATTGAATGCAGTTAGTCGCAAACTGAAACGTTGATTGATAATGGTTCTTTCGTTTCTACTTTTTACGCCGTCGCTTCATCGACCACAAACGTTGATCTCGCTCGTTTCAATTCCTTCGATTCTTGTTTCCAAACTTTCGTGCTGTCGCATTCTACCACCATGCAATACAAACGGTCGTTCACGACAGTTGCGGAGAGGAGGAACAAATCATCTGGAAAAAATGAAAGCAGCGTTAGTTTGAGTATCGAAGACGCGACGATGGGAGAACGAAATGGACGTCYRACTAGATTACCGTACGTGCTGTCACGACACGGGTCTTCAAGAATCGATACAAACAGATGACCATCGCACTGTCACGTCATTACCAAAGCAGCTACTGGCCAACACGATAGGACATGAAATTTAACTTACCATAAGGGCAGAATCCTAGACCAAGATTTTCCTTGCTATCTCCGCACGTATCTGGAGCAGACGCCATGTCGAATTCGAAATATTTCTGGTTTCCTTTTTCTACGGTTCTTCCGGAAACGACGTCGGCTTTGTAAAGTCGAGAGAGTTCCTGYGGGGCATCGATYGCCTTTGCCACCCCGATAGTAGTAGCTTTCTCGAGCCGATCTGGCGTCACCGATCCTGGAGCCTGAAAGACGGTGATGCGCTTGGCTGCTTTTCGATTGATTCCCTCGGACCTGTCAAAGTAAATCGGATCCCCGTCCTTGCCGTCCGACCAGCGCATCGGATACTGRTAGGATAGTTCATACTGGGATCCAGATTTGGTTTCTTGTACGTTAGTACCGTCCTCATTCATTGCGAAKGCATCCGATTGGTCCCACTTRAAACTCACGTCCCTGAATTTTACCTCGGACTCCACGCCTTCCTTCAGAGACCCATCGGCGTTGAACATTTTTGCGGTGAGGTCCTCGTCATTGGCAGCGAAAGCGGGTTGTTCAGCGGGAGCTAGCAGCGCCACTGATGCCAGGGTAGCCGGAACAAAAAKCTGCGAAAACACGTCCCGCCTGGATGCCGAGCAAGCAACAGCACTGGCCCTCCCCGCTGCGTTGGCGCAATCACCAAGGAGGTGTTGATTACGAAGGGTACCACCACTCTGGAACGCAYAGCAGGGAAATGCCATCGCACCTGCCAAAAGAAACGCTACCTGTAATTTTGTCATGTTCGTTGGTCGTTTTCCTGTTCTTTGGTTCCGTCGTTCAAACTTGATGCATGATTGAGTGAGATAGATTGATTTCTTTCTTCGGCATCACGGTCGATCACGAATACAGTACAATCGCTACGTGTACTTGTACTGTACGAAACGACGAACGAAGAATCATCTAAAAATCACGATATGATGTGCGTGTTTTGTTGAGGATGACGTTCATTTTGGTTATTGGGAATGCGGGGATCCTATTTGTTTTGGGGGATAGTAAGTTTGTTGAAAGAAAATTGAAAGAAATTTAGGACGATAGGGAAAGCACCAGTAGCATTATGTAAGAGTGTATGATACTTCTTTATTTTGCACAATTTGGTGTGGATACCAACTACCTTTACTGGGGGAACAAATAATGAACAGTACTTGGAGATAGTTTGTGTAATCCTACATAGTAGTAGTGCTAGTACTAGCACCACAAGCCACTTGTGTTGAGGAACAAGAAGTCATTCTACTTCTACTAAAAAGTGTATTTAAGGTTGAGCACCAGAAGTACTACTACTCATTGTTGCATGATTTTATCAAGTCAGTTTCCACCAAAGTAGAATTGATGAGTGGAAAATCTTTCAATCAGTATTTCACGACCGATCATGATCGTGAATTACTATATCTACTACTACTAATAGTTTCAGTGATTATCGAAAATCTTTCATCCTCTTTCTTCTAGTATGTAACTTGCTATCGTTGTCAACCCAATGTGACAATATTTGCATCGTCACTGTAATAGTGCAAATCGCTGTTGCCATCTGAGCAGCATTCGCTGCCTACTTATTGCGCTTTGTCCCGTTACCATATTGGTCCAGCATCACCGGCTTGTTCCACCAGTTCGACAGGTGTAGTCCGCCATCCACCCGCAGCAATTCCCCGGTCGTAAAGCCAGATGCTGGTGATGCAAGGTACGTCACGGCGTTTGCCACGTCCTCCGGGGTTCCGTTCCGTCCGAGGGGCTGGGCGGTGGCTCGAAGCGCCGCATAGGATTCCACCGATTGATTCTTCTTGGCAGCCATGACGTCGAGGGCCCCAGTGTGGATGACCCCTGCCAGCACGCCATTGACGCGGACGTTGCTGTTGCGGTACTTGAACGCGAGCGTCTGGATCATGGTGTTCTTGGCCGCCATCGCGAAATTGTAGGGTGCCGTAGCGGGCCAGGGGACATTGGCTTTGGGGTTAGTTTGGTTGTCGTTTGTCATTTCATTGTGAACGAGAGTATAGTTTCGTGTATTGCATCGAGTGATAAGTAAGATTCGAATGCAGAGCATAGCAAMATGTTGAAAGCGTTCGATAAACGAAAAAAATGTTTCTTGTGGTGTGAGAGGTATACTGTGTGTTGCGTTGTGCGCCGCACCGCGCCACAGACAGTTGTACAGTACCGGCGATGGAAGATTCTAGTTGAGCTGTTCYCAAAACACAACGCAACACAAACCAGCGCGTTGCAACAGAKACTACGCAACGCACCGGCTACAGATCCCACCATTACCACGGTGCCCCCGTGCTTGTTCGGAGATTTGGACAGGTAGGGGAAGCAAGCCTCCGCCAGGAACATGGGGGACACGACCGCCACGTTTTGCATCATGCGATAGGATTCCGGATCCTCCACATCGAGGCCRAGGTACTCTGAGTTGCCGTTTCCCCCGCAGCACACCAGAACGTCGATTCTGCCCCACGCATCTACGACTTTTTGGGTCACCCCGGCCATGGTCTCCGGTTTCTTGAGATTCCCCAGGACCCCGAGCACGCAATTGCGGTGGGTGTGGCCAAGACCCTCCATTTTCATCTTTTCCTCCAACAGATCGGTTGCCCGAACCAGCTTCGCTTCGTCGCGCCCCACAATGGCCACGCCGGACGCTCCTCCCTTCAGCAGACTCCACGCTACCTCGAATCCGATCGATTTCGGATCGGTCGCTCCGATTACCACGCATTTGCTGTCATCGGGAATCATGGTGTCCGATCGGGTAGTTTGCAGTATTCTTGTACGACAATACTATACTATTCACCGACGTTGTTGAAAAATTGGTGTGATGCTTGGGAACAGGGCGTTAGATCCAATGCGGAGGACGGGAATACGAGGATTCAACACCAATATTTTGCAGTTTTGTTATGGTGACGAGGGTCTGGAGGACGATCCAAGTATTTTTGACCACGGCGGGATTCGGATTTCGGATTTCAGATTGGATCCAAAATTTTTTGGTGACTAGATTAACCGTACATTCCTGTATGAAAAAATAGATGGCATACCTTTTCAATAACGGTTTTCTATGGCGCTAACACGTCAGACCTAATCCAAAAAATAAAGGCATCTTACAAAATAAGAATGCTACACTACATACACTACCATGAACCTACGTAATCTTTGAAATTMTACTGTAATAAGTATGCTGTTCGGTACTAACTATCACTCCCCACGATTCGTTACAACTTCCTTGATTGATAAGGGAACTCGTACTTGTTTCTACGTGACRACCTTCCGACGGTCCTCCCTCCCCTGACAAAACACGACRCCAAAAACCGCCTTTGGCACGCCATTTCGGCATTCTCTTKGCTTCGTGCAACCACCAATCCCCGACCGCATTGTTTCGTTCCCATTCAACACCCCGCAACCATGATCCGMTTTTCGCTCACCACCCTCACCATTGCCACCATCYTCTCGTCGACAACCCAGACCAGTCTTGCCGCCAGAAACGGGGACAAGTGCGGCGTGACCTCCAGTGATTTTCTGAGCTACGACTACCGCGGCGAGGTCCGCGTGGCCGGCCAAACCGGKTGCACCCTCGGCGAGGACGAACAGGACTGCTTCTGTGCCCCGAACCTGGCCGATGGGGAGTCCCTGAGCGAGTGGGAATGGCAGTGCAACGGCAAGGTGGCGTTTGGGCCCTCGACGACGGAAAAGATCTGCCCCGACCTGGTGCCCGTGGCMAAGGGGCTGGGCCTGCTAGAGGTGGTCTCCGAGCGGAGCCGGGGCCTCCAAGACGACGGGGGCAAGATCGCTGCGGTCGGGACGGAATCGATGCAGTCCAAGACAGGGATTCCCTGCGACACGGCGATCCATCCGACCGGGCGGCCCGGGGACGAGGTGTGCCCCTATTCGGACTGCGAAACGGGAGGAAACCACTCGGCCGTGTGCGCCTGTGTGGATCTGGGAAAGTACGGAATGGGAGTCGGTATGGAATGGGTTTGCATGCACGCGACCTGCAGCTGTGGAGATGACCAAGAAAATTCTGTCGAATCATTGCATTCGAGCGACCAAGACGAAGCTTTGGAACCGTCGGATTCCGGGGACTCGGTGGAAGCATCGGCCGCGGGTTCCGTTGGTAAGGCCCTGGCCTCGATCTCCGGGCTGACCACGATGGCGGTGGTTTTGTGGAACTAGGAAATCGATTCTGGATTGGAAAATACCCATTTTGTCTTCCCGGCACGAGCAAYGCAATCGATCTCTCTATCAGCGCAAAGTGATGAGCTGCTGAAGGGTCCCTCTTCGGATTGTTACGCTTCTGGAAAATTTTGACTAAATGCTTTCCCATTCAATGAACGAGGCAATGCGCATACAATACTTTCTCAACGATCTCTACTAGCACACTTGAACGTACTTGCTTTGTGCTGTTTGCTAATACTTGATTTTAGTCTGCCTTGTACCGTTGTTCTTCCGATGCATACTTTGTGAAGCCAACCACGTCTTTTGTTTCTGTAAAAGTAGAAATGATGTCGTCCGTAGCYGTGCCCTGCTGGATGCGTTCCAGGGATTCSGTCATGGCCTTTATCGAAGCGGAGAGAAGWGTCAGGGGATAKGCTGCCATGGTGTAGCCCATTGCCTTGAGTTCCTGGGGSGACAGTACCGGGGTCGCTGTGACGACGAAGAAACGACGGGYGGAATCAAATCAAAAGGGTTGAGAACCAGAGTTAGACACCGCGGRTRTTCTAGGAATACATTGGTTTCAAATTCACCGCGAATATCGTCCACCGTTCCTTTGGCGGTTCTACAAACGAACGATTCCTCGAAAATGGCCATGGCGGGTCGCTAATTCTTCAAACAAGGCACTCACATCCCTGCTCCAGCATGTTGGCGAGTTTGGGTCCCTTCACTCTCCGGCAGTACTCCTCCATCTGCTCGATGGACTCGGGCGCCTCCAGGAACGTCATGTCGCACCCCGCTTCCTGAAAGGCTAGGCACCGCTCGATGGCGGCCTCGAATCCCTCCGGCTTGAGGGCATCGGTCCGCGCGAGGACGAGGGGCCCCGTCCCGGCGCCGAACTGGGATTCGTACTCGTCCCTGGCATCGCAGGCCGCCTTTACCCGGGCGATGGCCTCACCGAGGGGAACGATCGATTTCCCGGCCACGTGCCCGCAGCGCTTGGGTGAAACCTGGTCCTCGATCATGATCCCCGCCATCCCGGCGCGGGCGTACCCAAAGACGGTCCGTTTCACGTTCACAGCGTTGCCGTACCCGGTGTCKCCGTCCGCGATACAGGGGATCGGGTCTCTCCCCAGTTCCAGGGCCGCGCTCGAAAGGCCCTCCGCTACAATGTTGGTCTGGGACTGCATCTCGCCATACGATACAAGCTGCGTGTCGGGGTATCCGTTTACGGCCGATACACCGAATCCGGTCATGAAGGTGGCGTCGAAGCCTGCCCGGGCGATGAGCCGGGCCGTAAGACCATCGTAGCAACAGGGAAGCAGGATTGGCTTGTCGGAATCCCGGGTACCGTCCATCTCCGATTCGAGCAACTTCTTGAGCCGKAGCGGCGGCGGACATCCGGTCTGCAAGCCCTCCGCAAACCATCGCTGCGTCGGAGCAAGCAATGCAAATACCACCAAAAGACGAACCGCCATCCACGCGGTGGCGTTCGCCATTGTTGCGGCGTGTTTTTCTTTTGTCGACATCGTCACCGTATCAGCTTTTYAGTATACGGGGCGTCGATAGACAAAGACGGGTTGCCCAGAATTATATCAGCCAATCGCTCAAAAGTTTCTTTCAAGCTGGTTGAAGAAATAGTGCTGAAGGTCGCAGCGATGTCTAGTCAAAAATTCATGCGGYTGGATTTAAATTTTTTTGAGAGATTTTTGATGTCCGTCTTCAAATGAATCGACTAGATCGACTCTAAGCCATCATCGGAGTTTTGTGGCAGGACGGGAATGGAACACGACCGAGATTCTCAGTTTCCACGCACAAAACACGTCATTACAGTACCGCCCGGAAGGGTACTATCCGATTCTTAGTCAACCCTCTACCGTACTGTTTTTGCGATGGACAACTGTGTGCGAAATGCTGATAGGCTCTTTAGTGTAAGGGGCTTGGTTTTTGTAGATAGTCGTACCTAAATTATTATTTTTTTCTTGCCGTGGCTCTGAATGCGAATGTGAGCACCGCACTACCGATACTWTTTCTCACTTTTTGAAAACTCCTCTCGACTCCGAAAAAATGATTCCTGCCACCATTTCTCAGTTGCAACCAGCGGTGACTTCTTTTGTCAATGCGAATCCGGGATTTTTAACCTACAATGTAATCCAGTTTCTTGGCATTTGCTCTATCTACAATGGCGAGATAGAGAAGCCTATGCCCTACAGCAAATTCGCACATGAATCTTCTGCAGCAGCGAAATCATCGGCTCCCAGCATGGTACCATCGAGGACTGGCATGTTGATCATTTATGTCCCCGCCACTATTGCAGCATTCATTATCCAGGTTATTCTGCCCAAATTCACCTCAATGGCTATCGCACCAACCTTAGCCGGATGGATGTTGTTGGCGCACTTTCTGAAGAGGGATGCGGAAGTTTTGTTCCTACACAAATACTCCGGTGAAACACAACTGACGGCTGCGACACTAATTGGAATATCTTACGCATTGACGGCCATTTTTATCTCTCTTTCAACGAATCCCGCCGTTTCTGTTCTTGGTGGTAGTAGTACCAGCAACTTGGGAGTGCTCTGTTTTGCCGTAGGATCCCTGGGAAACTTCTTTCACCACTATCTGCTTTCTCTGTTGCGTTCGGATTCATCGACGTCCGAAAAGAAAAAATACCTGGCGCCAAGAGGAGGTTTGTTTGAATATGTCGCGGCACCACATTATTTCTTTGAGCTCATTGCGTGGTTGGGGATCGCTCTGGCTTCGCAGCAGCTAACGAGCGTCCTWAACCTGGTATCCATGACTTGCTATTTGTGTGCAAGATCCTACAACCAAAACCAATGGAACAGGAAAAAATTCGATGACAAAGAATGGCCGGCTTCTAGGAAGAACATGGTTCCATTTCTTTTTTAAGAATTGATTACACATAGTAAAAGTTGTGAAGTTCGACTACCCATCATCAAAATATGTTACTCATACGCGATACGTGAATACAAAAATCCACTCTTATTGCAAAATCGAATGAAGTTCTAGTGTTACACGTTACTCGGTTGCTTCTCTGCTCGTATAGGGGACGTCAGTACCCCCAAAAATTACAATCCACCCAGTGTTTGGACTGCTTTTTCCGTCTTTTTCTTGTATTCTTCTGCTTTGACGGGATCGGCCGGAACACCATCGTCCCCATTCTGATACATGACGGTCAAATTGAAACAGCTTGGCGCRTGTGCACCCGTTCTACAGGCCGATTTCAGAAGCTGTTCGGCTCGTTTCGGATCTCGTGGAATGTATTCAAAGTCCTCGTCGGCCTTTGCGGATCGGTCGTCTTCATTTTTGCGCTGTTTGATAGGTTCCTGCCCTTGCAGCTCTTGGGGACTGGCATTTTTTGCCATCTTATTGATTCTGTCTCCCCTCAACAACATCGTGGCAAGAGTGAAACACGACACCGAGTCACCCATGTCGCAAACYCCTTGATAAAGATCCATTGCCTTGTATGGATCGTACGGAATACCTTTCCCGAGTGCACCCGGAGGACTCAACAGCATTTTTGCTTGGATGTGACAGGCCCCTATCAAGACATCCAATTTTATTGTCGAAAAACACAAAATCCAATGTCAGATGGAAAAGAGTCAATCCAACTAGAGAAAGCATATCATYGAATCAATTAAACAAGCTCACCTCCGTGTCCCCCACGACAGGCACGATCAAAGACATCGTAAGCCCGCTTCCTATCGACTGGGACTCCTCCCTTCCCTGTCATCAGCATCTTTGCCAAGTTGAAACAAGCCGGTGGATATGCCTTGGTTCCGTCAACTTCCTTTCCGTTTGGCGATTTGTCCTTCAATGGCCGAAAGCATGTATTTTCGAAAAGCTTGAAAGCTTCCATGTGTTTTCGTTCGAACATGCTTAGAAATTCGGCCGTCGCGAAACAAGCAACCACGGGTCCCTTTCCATTGTTGCAGGCATCTCTGTAGTCGTCGACTTGTTGCTGTGACTCTTCATCGATCAATGACGGTAGCTCTGACTGCAGCTTGTCGATTTCGTCGTACTCGTGGCCTGTGGGACTTGGGAAAATTGGCATGTCTTCATTGCTATCTCCGGCACCCTCTGTGGAAAACGTTTTTTCTTTTTTGCTCTTAGTTTCCACAGGTGGGATTTGGTGGGATTGGTTCGCCCCCATTCTGTCGAATTCGCGATCGTTCTCTTTCGTCTTTCGTCTACAAATATAAACAGACACTATCTTCTTTCGATAGTCTTCGCATACGGTACGCTAGTTGATTGATGGCTATTCAGCCCAAAAAAATTAACGTAAGAAATATGTTTGCAGTTTGTCTCTATCGAAGAAGATAGTCGGTGCGTCCCTTTCTGGCAATATTATTATTTTTTGTGTCCTACCGGTATCTCGTTTTAGTTGTCTTTCAGGAATCTGAGGTGATGAGTGAGACGTGTACTAGGGAAGATCCGAGATGATGCATTCGATGCGTCAACATTTCTGAATTTCCTTTTGAAAGAGAAAAACGGTGCCTCCGATTTTCGTACTCGTACGAGTTCGTACGTACTCCTACAGTTACCTACTAGGACTATTAATGGTACCAGGTATGTCCCGCACTGGCAAGTCCCCGCTGTCAACAAGTTTCTCATTTTCCCGTCCACATTTTCCCTCTCCCCCCCACTTGATAGAAAGAACTAAGAATGAGTACTAATATATATATATATATATATATATATTATTGGCAGTCCTTACTACTGGGGATATAAAATCAGTGCTTACTACTTGAGAATTAATATTAGTTCTTAATACTAGCTACTACTAGTACTGGATCACCTCCATTACTAATACTTACTACTAGTACACTACTACTAGTTGTTGGGATGTCATAGTAGTAGTAGTACTACTAGTGAACACCACTGTGAACTGCTGGGTAAGGGGGTTGTTCTGTTGGTGCTGAGAAGAAGTAGTACTACTACTAGTAACAAGAAGGCAAGGAGGAGCACTACGAATTTTATTCTCAAGAACTAGTACCACTAGTAAGCACTGATTTTATATCCCCAGCAGTAAGGACCACTAATAGAAATATTTTGGGACCAGCAAGAAATTAAACAATGGAAANCTTTTGAAAGAGAAAAACGGTGCCTCCGATTTTCGTACTCGTACGAGTTCGTACGTACTCCTACAGTTACCTACTAGGACTATTAATGGGTCATTCCCGATAACATATATCTGTGTACTTTTCGGCACGCCCGGCTCGCATTATGACCCAAAATACATAAATTTTGGTTGTCGTGGGCCCTCGACAACCAAGAAATATGAAATTTACATATTTTTGAATTGGAATCCTTGACTTAACCATTTCAGTCTCGGGAGCAGGCGCGCCCTTAACAGGCGGCAAACCGATTCAAGAAGTGTCAAGGAAGAAAAAAGCACATCTTTTCTTCGACACCAGCAGGACGAGGAGCAAAGAGAAGGAATGACAACAAAGAGAAGGAACAACAAAGAGAAGGAACAAAGAGAAACAGCAATGCTGAGGATGGTTGGCGCGTGGAGCCCTCTACTTAATTGTAATACAAGCATCCAGATTCTTCTGTTGTGGAGGATGCAAGCGCTTGCTAAGAGGAGGGAAGAGACCCGGCGCTCCTCTCTTGAGAGGGAAGAAGACGACATCCCATATGTGATTAGCATACTGGTACCATCCTCCTCTTTGCTGGCTCATAAAAGAAGGATCATGGCTCCACCAGCTCCAGCTCCAGCAACAGCAACAACAGCTGCAAGTCCGGCTCCAGCACCAGCAGGGGGAGCAAGGCGTCCAACGTCGATTGCTCAAGAAAAAGGAGGAAGATCCAAAGGTTCCACCAACTACACCCATAGAGAGACCATGGACTTGCTGACACTCATGAGGAGGATCATTCCTATTGGACCAGAACAATGGAGACAAGTTGTTGATACCCATGAAGACAACTGGGGGACTGGAAGAGACAAGGATTCCATCATCAGGAAGTACTCCTCCCTCCACAGGAAAACAAGTCCTACTGGCAATCCGTACATGTTGCCAGCGATCAAGCTTGCAAAGGAGATCAAGGAGTTGATTGGTGCCAAGGCAGCCATTGGAGATGGGGAAGAGGAGTTTGATCTGGAAGAAGGATACAAGATTAGTGAGGATATCACCACTTTAGAGGACAAGAACGACAACAATGAGACCCCAAGTCCTCCTCCTCACTGGCAACTTACACAGCCTTCGCAACTTACCCAAGAAACTGCTGCTGAGGAGCTTCTCACTCCTTGGTTTGAGACGCTTTCACCAACTCATCAGCTTGACGAGAGGCCGACTCAGCTTCTTGAGGAGGAGACACCAACCCAGCTTGCTGCAACTAAGATGGTGCAGCTTGCTCAAGGACAAAGAACTCAGCAATACAAGTCTCAAGAATCAACTCAGCAAACACAGCAAACACAGCAAACACAGCAAACAACCCAATCAACTCACGCATCGATTGTTCCCAACCTCGTGAGCACACATCGCCCTTGTGCTCCCCTCAAGAGAGCATACTCAAAAGCCTCCAGAGGCTCCAGCAGTATCAGCAGCATCAAGAACACTGATATCACATCCATGTTCAACATGTCGATGAAGCACCAAGAAACGCTTGTTCAAGCATCAATGCAACAGTATAAAGCTTACCAAGAAGCATCCATTCAACAGTACCAGCATACTTTGGCAAAAATCAAAGATATGGTTCGTGTTGTTGCCAACACGTTTGTCCAGGACAGAAAGAAGAGGAAGAAGAAGAAGAGACAGCGTGAGGACTCCTCCTCCTCCTCAGAGGACGATTTGATGTTATCCCATGGTCAAATACAAATTAAGAATTAAGATTACTAAGTTAAACTACTGTTTGCTGATTGCTGTTTGCTCCACGACTCCTTGCTGCTGATTGTTGTTTGCTCCAGTCGCTGCACTGATTTATGAATACTGAATACTAATACTGCTTCGAAATCCAGTATACACGATACTACGTGTAAAAGGAATAAGAAAGGAATCCAATATGCGATACTTCATGTAAAAAGGTTCACATGAAAACTTGTTGGATCGTTGGATCCCGTGTCCAATGAGTTAGCTCTATGTAAACGAAAGCATGCGAGCGAGTTAGCTCTTTGTAAACCAAAGCGTGCCAGCAATCGTGTGGGATTCCAACGCGTTCCCTCTTAGTTACCGCGTTCCCTCTTAGTTACCGGTCCCGGTTTTGGGGAAGGAACTCAAATAACACGGTGTACCGCGTAGGTTGCTTATTGTTTGCTCCTTTTTGCTCACTCCTCACTCTTCATAATGTAACTGGAGTAACTGGAGGAGTAACTGTAGAAATAGTAATTAGTAATTCATTACACTTACTAGATAACTGAAACAACCATGGTCGACAATTGACAATCTGCACCAATCGACAATCGACAATCCTCATGACTCACGACAACAAGCCGGGGAAAGAGCTGTTGGTGTCCCCATTGGGCTGAAGTTKGTAAGCAAAGTATCCTATCTGTCTCCTCCCATAGGATTCCCTCAGCTTTTCAAAGGATTCAAAGCCACTCGTATCGCTCATGAAGCTGTTGAGGATCTGATTAATGCCCACGTTGCTGCACTGATAATTATACAACAACAACATGAGGTTAATGATAACCTTCCTWTCACTAAGTTCCTCCAGTTTCATTCTTTCTTTCATTCTTGGGAATTGCCCCTGAATCATTCGCATACCCCATTCTGACAACTGTCGAACTGCTGTGGCTTCTCGGTTAAGTACAATAGCGTGATTGTTCTCTGTCATTGTGGGGAATATATCCGGATCATTTTGCTGGCTTCTAATGAGATACTTTGCCCCTCTCACCTTAAAGGCCGAGTCAACAACAACTGATCCGCCATTCCT
>CAACVS010000001.1:387316-421148 GCA_900660405.1 Pseudo-nitzschia multistriata | reverse complement strand
CCTTATATTGTGGGTTATTCGTGGGTTTTTCATGGGTTATTTTTCCTATAAAATAACCCATGTTTTAGAAACATGGGTTATCTTTCACATGAAATAACCCACAATTCTAAAACGTGGGGTATTTTTTTGAAGAATAACCGACGTTTTGCTAGGGGAGGAATTCAAAAAGGGGGGATGCGCGTGGGTTCCGGAGGGCACAGGCTTTAATCGTTACCCTTAGTCGCGGAATACCATCGCCTCTCTGTTTATTGAGTCGAGAYGGTCGAACAGGAGTGAACTAAGAATACWAGGAGCATGTACGTACGTACGGTACGATATCGTACGTTATTACGGTTACTCCTTTTGCAACCGAAACGGAATTCGAAAAACACGTGGAATGGGACGAGTTTTGTGCACCTTGAAGTTCCAGAGGCAAAGCGCGCGCCTTGTGTCTCTGAATGATTCGCCGCGCGAAAGGGTTCCTTCGGTTTTCTCCTTCTGGCGCTAGCTACTACTGGTTCGTCCTTCGACTTGCGTAGTGTACCGTTTGGACTTGTACTGCTGCACCCTGGGCTACAGCTTCCGTACGGTACTTCCGATACAACATCCTTCTGCTCGTAGAAGTTTGTTCTCCTGGTCGAACCTTTAACGTAAAGTACGGTACGGTACGGTACTACAGACGGCGATCAATCGTTCGCTCCCGCTGGTTCATGGTAACGCACRGTACTACTTTCACGAGGGCCCCCTCGTACAGTTTGGCACAGCGAATGAAAGAAAGAAAACAAACAATTCTAAAATCGCTTGTTGAACTGAGACGAATGTTGAATCCAAGCCCAAAACCGCCAACTGAATTCTATGTTCTTGTCACTTATCTTAGAACTCGTATTACAACCGTTTCCATYCTGCTTCGACACCAAAGCTAGAAGATCYCCATCCACTTACGGACCAAGTGAAACCTTACAGACCAAGCTACATAGCRAACTCCAGAACACCAAAACCAGACATCATAACCTGCCTCGTTTCCCATACTCAGAACGCAACAAGAAGAACAAGAAATAGAAATCACAACAACACAATGAAATACCAATCCGCAATCACTAGCCTGGCCGCCGTTGTCGCGGCATCGTCTGCAACCTCCGTATCCTCCTTTGTTCCCACACAGAGCACGGCCCGAGTCGCCGGCGTTCAATCTCGTGCCACAGTGCAGAACACACAACTTGCGGTTGCCTCCTCCGAGATTGTCGACAACGATACCGAAGCCGCCAGGCCTCGAAAGACGAGAGAGGTATGTTTGGATCGATATACTCTACCGTATCTTTGTTTCAGTCTCGAAACCACYGTGTTCCATACCCTCCATTGGTTTCCATCCAACCTTCTTCTACCGCACCGCTTGTGCTCACCACATGATCTCTTTTTCKTTGTCTGTCTCTTCCCTCGAACATGTCTTYTATTTTATTTTGTTGAACCAATATCAAATGTGAACACGACAACAGGAACGACTGGAGGCCGCATCCAAGGGACTTCAGGTCCACTGCGTCGGTCTTTCCATCCACCACGCTGATGTCGAAGTCCGTGAGAAGCTCGCCGTCGCCGAATGCGACTGGAACACTGCATCGAACGAGATTTGCAACACAGGAGACGTCACCGAAGCCGCCGTCCTGAGTACCTGCAATCGTTTCGAGATTTATTATGCTGCATCGGATCCTCGAGCCGCCATGGCCAGCGTCACCAAATTCCTTGCCAAGCGTTCCGGCCTGCCCGTTTCGGAGCTCCGAAAAAACCTGTTTATGCTTTCCGGAGACGACGCCGTTTGGCACATCATGAGAGTGGCCGGTGGTTTGGATTCCCTTATCGTCGGAGAGGGACAGATCCTGTCCCAGGTCCGTCAGTGCCACCTTCACTCCATCGAGGAAGACGGATGCGGAGGAAAAGTCCTCTCGAGACTTCTCAACAACGCCGTTGCGGCAGGAAAACGCGTCCGATCCGAAACCGGCATTTCCAAGGGATCCGTCAGTGTCTCGTCGGCAGCGGTGGAACTCACCGAGATGCTCTCTGTCCCTGACCTCAACCTTCCCTTTTCGGAGGCACGCTTGGCCGTTGTCGGTGCTGGTACGATGACCCGTCTCTTGGTGACTCACTTGGCGTCGCGGGGACTCGAAAAAATCACTATTGTCAACCGTTCATTGCCCAGGCCACAGGAGCTTGCGGAACAATTCCCAGATATTGACATCGAGATCAAGCTGATGGACGATCTCTGGGACGTTGTCGGACGGTCCGACATTGTATACACAGCCACTTCGTGCGTTGATTACGTCATTGACCAAGAAAAGATGGAAGCCAACGGCCTTGCGGGCGGACGCCCCATGATGCTCGTTGATATTGCCGTTCCAAGAAACATTGGAGAAGATTGCAAGAACGTAAGTTTTACTTGATCGTCAATCGTTTCTCTATGCTGGTATTCTGCTGTATGGCGTGCTTTGTAATCCGTGTCCTTTTCTTATCGAAATTTTCCATTTTGTTCCCAACGAAATCATTTCTATAGGTTCCAAACGCAAAGGTCTACAACGTCGATGATCTCAAGGCAGTTGTCGCAAAGAACACCGCCATGCGTCAAAAAGAAATGATCGAGGCCGAGAACTTGCTGTCGGAAGAAGCATCCCAATTCGGTGCCTGGCGTGAATCTCTTTCTGCTATTCCTACCATCAACCAACTGCAGGAAAGAGCAAACGGTTTCCGTGAGGAAGAGCTCGCTAAGGCCACACGCAAGCTCGCAAACGCCAACCTTACCGATAAAGAAATGGAAGCTGTGGAAAGGCTGTCGAGGGGGATTGTCAACAAGCTTCTCCACGGACCCATGGCGCACCTGAGGAAGACGGAGAGCATTGAAGGGAAGCAACAAACACTAAAGGAATTGAATTCTATGTTCCGATTAGACCAGGACGAGGTTGGAAGAGGGCGCAAAGCAGCCGGTCGTCGTCGCTAGATTTTGATACATTCGGAGGACTGACGAAACGGTGAGAAGACTATTGCTTTTTCCTAGATTATTATAATTATGCTCCTTCGGAAGCATACGATATAGCTGTACACTAAAAATAAATCAATATTATCAAATCACAGAGCTTTACCACAATGTATTCTTCTATTTTATGCTACTCGGTGTCCTAGCTGAATACTGCGTATTTTATATTCTCTTCATTGGGTGCCTCCGGTATCGATCGTGGTTTACTTGACAAGATCTCAAGGGTCGACCAGCATCTCTGTCGGTGGCTGCAACTGCGTTGGTGCTATGAAGTACGCAGCTGAAATTCTAAATTTGATTCTCCTCATCGTCTGTTAGCGTTGTGCGATAATAAATCTGATTTGTCAAACCGTTCTGCATTAGAGAGTATTTATTTTTAATATGACGGTCTTCCTTCCCTATAGCTCGTGGGCGAATCTTCCACGATATCGTCCGTATGATCGCTTGTGTCAACCCCTTGAACTTGTTGCTCCAGTTTTTCGAGCAAGTGCTGGACCTCTGTGCTCATGGGATTCAGGGCAAGAGCTGCATGAAAGGAGGCGATCGCATCCTTATAGTTTTCCGCGGCCATGTAGATCTCCCCTAGCTTGGTCTGCAAAATATCTTGTCCCTGGAGCGAACTCTTCGATTCAGATGTCCCTTCGATTCCCTGGCGAAGGAGATCGATGCAGGTGTCATAGTCCTTTTCCTGCGCATGGAGCTGGACCAGGGAGAGCAAAGGTCTCAGTGCCGATGGATCCAGGGCCAGCGCTTTGCGGAGCGCTCTCTTTGCCTTTTCCATTCCTTCCACGCTGTTCGATCCTACCTGCCCTTGTTGCAGGGCCAATCCAACCAGCGTGACCGCTCGTGGATCACGTGGAGCGGCTGTGATCGCCTCCTTCGCTGCGCAAATTGCTTCCTTGTACTTTCCGGCTAGCAGGTACGAGTCTACGAGGCCTTCGTAGCTAGAGACGTCCCGCTTGAATTCGTTCGATTTGAAAAAGGACACCGCTGCGTGCTCTGGTCGATTGTCGGCCAGCAAAATAGCTCCCTTCAGACGGTGGGCGAATGCATTCCGTTGGTCCATCGATATTGCTTTTTCCACAAAGGCCAGGGCTTTTTCGTGGTCCTGGCGTGCCTCGTGATACAGCGCTAGAGCGGACCAGGCCTCTGGGCGTCTATCATCGATTTCCAGAAGGGTTGAAGCAAGCTGATTCAGCGCGTCCAAATTGTTTTCCCGGGCCAAAATCTGACCATAGAGATCCATGCAATCAATGTTCGTAGGATCTAGCTGTCTGACTTGCGCAAACGTCCTCCCCGCTCGTTCTTCGTCGTTCATTTGGTTTTGCAGGTTGGCGATTTTCAGCATCAGGTAGACGTTCCTTGGAAATATTTTTTCCAGTGCGGTGAAAAGCTGGAGCGCGGACGCCGTCTGGTGGCGAGACTTGGCAAACTGTGCCGTAACGAATTCTTTGACCGGTATGATTGCCGATAAATCGTTCATGACATCCCCCCTTTGTTGCTGTTGCTGCTGTGCCGATACTTTTTTAAATCCCTTTTCCACCGCATCGAGTACCATGGCCTTGTCCGTTGTTCCTAAGACCGCCAACCACTCGATTGCTTCCAGTGCCATTGGGTTCTCCATTAGACTTCGAACAAAGCAATCCGATGCAGAACCTGTTCGCCCCGTAGCAATGTAGAGCTGACCAAGAGTCATGTGAATTGTTAAATTTCGTTCGTGGTGGGGGATTAATTCCAGAACCGACGATGCTTCTACAATATTCCCCTTCGCTTGGAGGCACTGTGCTTCTTTCAGACGATACTTGTATGACCCAAAGTGCTGGATCTGGCGGTAATAGGATATGGCCTTGTTGTATTGGTGTGTGAGCTGGGCACACTCCCCCAAGAAAGCCCATGCAACGCGAGTATCGCGGCCTTCCTTTTCTGCCATCGAGAGTTCCATCTGGGTCAAAATTTCGCAGCTCTTGTATTGTTTGGATTGCAAAAGTCGGTAGCATTCCTCTTGGAGGGCCGTCAGCGGCGTTGAAAATCCTTGCTGTTGTTGTTCCGCCATGGTATGATCGATGCTCGGCGCGCTGCTGTAGCCTACCGCTGGATCCAGTCTTGCAGGGGGTAAGGGGTGCGCACCTTGTTCTGTCTTCGAATCACGTTTTCAAATGCAGCACGGTACTTCGTGTTTTCGAGGAGGATCACCTGGATATGGTGCGAGTTAGTTGCTTGGCGGCCTTGGCGGTACCGGTACGTTAGGAGAGAAGCTATTGAAGAGTCCACTTACTGTAAGAAAAAGAAACAGAACCAAACGGATAGTTTCGATTTTGAAAAAAATGAATTTGGGCACGAGGGGGGCATAAGACGCCTGCATGGCTGTTCCATTGCTATCAATATTTTGAGTCCAGTCACGAATTCTCTTTAGAATTTGCAATGCAATGCGTCCCTTCGATCGGTCTCTCAATAAAGAATTGTTCCTTCGTTATGACTTATACGTATCATAATATAATTCAATACATACTTATCATATATATCATACTGATGCTTGTAGACTGTTCCTAATGTACCGTAGTACGAGTACTGTACCGTACGTAGACAGGTGAAGAGAAATTTGAAATTTATTTTCTGGTTCCACGCGTCAGAGGAAAACAAATAGACTCAAACAGAGGAATCTTGCGCAAGAAAAAGCACCACACGCCGACGACAAAACAAGGGCAATATTTTCTCCTTTCCTAGCAGCCTCGAAAGCAAGGATTGCTCCATTACATCAAGCACTAGTAGACCAGATAACTCCAGGAAACATTCCCCAATCGAGGACGGTCGACGGAAATTATTCTATCTTGAAGAAATCAAATCATTCCAATATCGTGAAAATGAGCTCAGAAGATAGTGAGACCGCCATTTTGACCTTTTTGTCGTCTTCTCCGGATGCCGTCATTCCTGATACCCAGCCGTGGGCCGCAAGCAACAATCTCGACCACGCGAAAGTGGTTGGTGCGATCAAGTCMCTCTTGGTCGAGCAGTATGTCGTAGCGGAGGACCTGAAAACGAGTTTTTACACTCTAACGAAGGAAGGAGAAGGTGTTGTAGCCAACGGGGCCCAGGAAATCATCGTGTTGAAGGCCCTGAACGAGGCAGGAAAGCTGTCCATGGGCGACCTACAGGCCAAGGTCGGAAAAGACGTGGCCAAGATTGGTATGGGAAACTGTATGAAGTCGAAATGGATCAAAAAAGAAGGAGGAGATCTTGTTGCGCTGAAGAAAGACGACGAAGTAGAAGACACCGTTCAAAAGCTTCTGCTAGACCTGAAGGCCATTGACGACAAGGTACGTTCAAGTTTTACTGAAATTAATATGGAAGACATGGTCAATGACGGTTGGAAAAATACATCGACACCAAAGATATRTTTGATTCGTCGAGCTCACTCTTTCTTCAAATTTATTTCACCGGCAAACGATACTAATAGACCGCAAAAGACTTGAAAAGACGAAAACTTATTACTCTGGTTACTCAGAAGTCCCACAAGGTCACACGAGGACCTCAATATGCTCCCCAGCGAGTGAAAAAGGCTGCCGATTTGACAAAGGAGATGTTGGACTCTGGATCCTGGGAGACTACCGAGTTCAAACCTTACAATTTCTTAGTTTTGGGAGAAAAGGTGGGAGGCGGTTACCTCCATCCGCTCCTCAAGGTCCGAGCAGAATTTCGAAAGATTCTCATGGAAATGGGATTCCAAGAAATGCCGACTAACAAGTGGGTGGAGTCCTCCTTTTGGAATTTCGATTCGCTCTTTCAGCCACAATCGCATCCAGCGCGGGATGCCCACGACACCTTTTTCATCAAAAATCCTGCCGAAACGGTAAGCGTTCCGGAAGATTACTACGAGCGAGTGAAAGAAATGCATGAAAAGGGAGGCCACGGATCCATCGGATATCGGTACGACTTTAAGAAAGAAGAAGCCTTCAAAAACTTGCTCCGAACGCACACTACTGCTGTATCTTCGCAGATGCTTTACAAACTTGCAAACCARCCGGGCGGGTTCAAGCCAGCTCGTTACTTCTCGGTCGACCGTGTCTTCCGTAACGAAACCATGGATGCAACACACTTGTGTGAGTTTCACCAAGTAGAAGGATGGGTGGCTGACTACAACCTTTCTCTTGGCGACTTGATTGGTACCATCGAGACCTTTTTGAACAAGATTGGAATTACAGAGCTTCGTTTCAAACCTGCCTTCAATCCATACACAGAGCCATCGATGGAAATTTTCGGATACCACCCAGACCTGAAAAAATGGACAGAAATTGGAAACTCGGGTATGTTCCGTCCTGAAATGCTGCGACCCATGGGCTTACCAGAGGATGTCCGAGTTATTGCCTGGGGTTTGTCGCTGGAACGTCCTACCATGATCAAGTACCGTATTAACAATATTCGAGATCTCTTTGGACACAAGGTAGAAATGGCGAGAACCCGAACTGTCCCTATCAGCCGGTACGATTACTCGGTTGGCGCTGCCAAGCCAACAACAGATTAGACGGGTGCTTTTGAGGAGCACTGCACCGTAGCAATGTTCAAGAATTAATACAACATCAAAATAATATTATTCAGTATTTTTCTGCTCTGCAATGATCTCGCGAAAAAGCGAATGAAGACAAACCTAATCTTCGTATATAAACATACAAAATACTGCTCCAGTGTTCACCATGGGTTCTTGCTATCAGACTTGATGTTGTTTTGAATCATGATCCTTCCGAACATCTTTAACTAGTGCACAAAACGAAGAAAGGGGAAAATATTTCAAAAGATGACAGAGTTATGTTCTGGTCGAATTGATGACGGACAGACGAACGAATATCATCCTAAAATCTCTTTTTTCCGTTCGGAAATCATCAACCATCAAACAAACATCATCATCTGTCAAATCAAAATTCGAAACTTTGTTTTGGTTGCAGCGAAGCATCGTCCGTCATTATTTATGTGATGTACGATTGACGGCCGATAAAGGAATTGAAGGACATCGGCAATCAAATTTAATACAATGAGAAAAGAACTCAGTAGTAGAAGTCTTCTATTTTTGTTGCTGCTAGAAGGAACAGTTCTTTTCTGCTGCTCAGGGTTTCGATTGCCAGAACAGCCAACGACAACGCAACGGCATCATCGTTGTCAACAATCATCAGTAATCCTTTCGGTATTGGCGGATACAGAACGGACAGCAGATAGTGTCTCTATGAATACTGATACCTCAGAGAGAAAATTCCTAATCCACTGGAGAGGGGAAAAAGATCCAGGATATAGCAAATCGTTTAGACACTTGGAATTTGAAAGTGCTCTTGCAGCTGAACTCTGTTCCCAAAAGCTACCTACGTCATCGTCATTGGACCATGCCAGAGATACTACAAGCGATGACAGCAAGGTGATCCCTCAAGTCAACTTTACTAATGCTTTAAATTACATTGGAAATGAGTCCATGACGGATATGAACATCGAACATTTCAACGAAGCTATGCAGTTTGTGTCCTTCTCCTCTAATGATTCCAATTTGCTCGCTGTTTCCAAGGCAACCGTCATTCGAGCCGTTGAAAGATGTTCTTTAATTCATGGTTTCTACGAGATTGTGGCCTCAAGTGACAAACTAGATGACTTAGCGGATCTTGCAATTAAAGATGGTGGGTTTTCGGACCTTTACGAAGGAGGGGCCAACGAGAAAGCAACGTGGTGCTTTCGAGCACGTATGTACAATTCGTCCGTAATTCCAGAGGAGCACTCGAACAAAGGAAGAGGCAAACGTTACAGCTCGCGCACGCGATCGATGAAAATAGAGAGGGATGGCTTGAACGCCCTGAAAGACCTGATGATCCGTTTTGGAGGAAAGGTAAACCTGGAAAATCCTGACAACAAAATTTACATATTCGACGGTCTCGAGGAAGAAATCGATGGTGTGCGTGTTGGCCGCAAGGTTCTTGCACGTCGGATTGCGTCGGGACCCAAAATATTTTCCATCGCACCGGCGGAAAGGATATGCATCACCAACACACCACTGGAGCCCATTGCTGCCTTTGTTCTTTGCAATATTGCAAGAATCAAGGCTCGGGATAGAATTTTGGATCCCTATGCTGGTTCGTGTACCACTTTGTTGGCAGCAGCCATGATCGCCCCCGATGCGGAAACCGTTGGCATTGAGATTGCTCACAACGGGCTTGTCAATCGGGAGCACATCGTCGAAGACTTTACCACTAGAAATCTGAAACTGCCCAGTCAAATTATTCACGGGGATTCCACTAATGTCACTATCCGAGAGACCGCAAAAGAAGCGGTCGGTAATGAAGCCTTTGACGCAATCATTGCCGATCCTCCGTATGGAATCCGAGAATCCATCGGTTACAATGAAAATAGTCCATTGGAAGAATTGTTCACGTCGATCGCAATCGATAGAGGTGCTACCGATCGCGAGCGCCTGCTGAAAGCGGGAGGAAGACTGATTGCTTTCGTTCCGGTCACCGATGAACAAACGCTTACAGAAATGCTCCCGCACGAGGACTTGACAGAAAAAGCCGGACTGAAATTCGAGGTGTGCAGGGAGCAGCCCTTGAATGACAAACTAAGCCGATGGCTTGTGAGCTATGTCAGCATAAAGTAACTACAATCTTAAAAAGGCGACTACACAACCTAAGAATTCTGAAATGGAAGTAGTTGTCGATAACAATTTTTCCAAAATTATCGCGTTCTTTCGTAACACCCGTAGTATCTCCATCAGTGCACCGGAACGTTTTTTGTCCTAACCAACCGAAATTCCACGCCGCAGTGCTATTCTGGCTTCCAGGGCTCGGAGTGCGATTTCGACCTCGGAGTCCATATTTCGAGACCGGATTTGCGCATTTAGATCGTCGTCTGAGAGCATGGCAACGGCGGCCGTGTGGGTCACAAGGGGGTGTGGGTGTCCGGCCACCCCCAGCGCGGAAAAGACGTTCACCAGGTAGTTCAGGTCCGAGTTCAGGTGGTCGCAGCCCTTCGGGGTGAGCTGCGGGATGCGCATGATCCGTTCCAGCAATCGCCCCGTCACGCCYAACCCGATGGCATCGAGCCAAACATTGCAAAAGGCCGCGCTGCGGATTTCGTCCTCCGTGGCACCTTCCTCGAGGGCCGCGTCTTCCTCGGTGAGCGCCGCGTTTGCCAGGACGAGGCCCAGGATGTCCTTCCCGTTCATCAGGCTGGAGACAGCGGAATCGGAGCCGACGTATCCCGCGGAAGCGGCGAATTCGCTCCACGATTGAAGGGCCACGTCCCGTGCGTTGTCCATGACCTCGTTGACCAGGGACAGGGTGGCGGGATCAGAGGCAAAGGGTTCGAATGCCTGTACCAGCGACAGCATATGCTCACCCACCTGTGTGATGTATTGCTGGGGTAGCGTGCCATAGGAATCGAAGTTGTCGGAAGCCGAATCACTTTCMCTCCAGGCCGTCATTTCCGAAAGCGCATTCAGGTGCTTGTTGGGAACGGCCGAGCACACATCGAAGACAAAAGAGTGGCAGCTGCTCGCCAACCGTTTYACCGCCTCTTCGGCAGCGGAATACAGAACATCCTGTCCGATCCCTATGGTTTGCAGCGCCGCCAGCGATGGGTTTGCCTCGTCTCCGTCCGTACTCGTGTCGTCGTCGCTACAGAATACGCTTGTGAGGTATGAATCGATCTCCATGACTGACAAGGAATCTGGCACGAGAAACGAATTGCCCGGGGCCTCCAGATTGGCTGCTTGGGCTAGGTGGTCTTCCATTCGTTCCGAAAGGGCCTGCATTCGCCCCCGGGTTCCGCCCTCAAAATTTCTCATGTCGCGGCGAAAGTTTCCTACCATCTTGAGAACTTCCATGGCACAGAGAACGTGTTGCTCATCGAACTCGTCCGCCAGCTTGTTGGCATCGACCGTCATTGCAGCCGATAGGGAATTGACCGCGATGACTAGTTCTCCCAGGTGATTGGATAGAATGGTGTCGACCGACCGGAGGGCGGCCCGGACACGATACCCACCGTTCAGGAGCTCGAACCGAAGCAGGGATCCATCCACGATCGGGAAGATAAAGGACGCCAGGTCCTTGAGACGATTCGTGGCCTCCTGTAGGGTTTGCAGGGTGATTGAGGTCGACGAAAGGGTTCCGACGGTTTGTTGTATGTCCTTGGACACCATTCCGGCCGCCACGCGGGAATGCTTGGCCTCGAGGTCGGGAAACCGCTGTGCGTACAGCGCAAAGGGAGACGCGAGCTGCAAAAACACGCCCTGCATGTCCTTGAACAGCTCGAGGCCCGTGTCTCCTTTTTTGTTCGCCCCGGACTCGACCAGATCCAGAAAGGTACCCGCAACGAGATCGTAGGCCAGGGAAAGGAATCGCAGAGTGGATTCGTAGATGGAACAAATGGTCTCCAGGGATCCCATTGCGGTGGCACCGCCGGCGGTTGCCGTCGTGGCCGACGAAAAGGCCATCTCCAGCCGGCTCTGAAACGACGGCAGGATGGGCCGGAAGGCTTCCCGGAGGACCCGGACCACGATTTCGGGGGCCTCGGTCGGTCCAAAGACGGTCGACGCCTGGCGGCGTTCTTCTCCCAGCAGGTTGAGAACCGTCTCGTACCAGCCGGGCAGCCACGCCAAAAAGGCTTCCCCCGCCTGCCGCGCCGCCGCAGCTTGGTCCGAAGACGTCATGCCACCGGCGGCTCCGTCTTCCGGCGTGCCGGAAGCGGTGGCTGTGGTGGTGGCGCCGCTGCTATTGCGACCTCCACCGTAGGCAGTCTTCGGTGGCGCGTAGGAGAACCAGGCYTTGTGGACGGCCCCTGGGCGCTGCTTGACGTAGTCGTCCCGGAGGGAATCCATCTTGCCGAGCTTGGAGTACAGCGTGACGCACTGCTGGAGGGGCGCCAGCCGGGTGTGCATGTTTTGGAGGGCGTGCCGGAGCTGGGGCTGGAGGAGCACCTGGACCTGCTCCCGGATGTCCTGGATCGACCTCTGGCGTTCCTCCCGGTTGGGCATCCCCCTCAGGGCCCGCTCTCCGGTCTCGAGCTGCGCCAGGGCGTGAACGGCCTCGGTGAGGTTCTGCTCCGCCAGGAGGGGCGCCACGCTCCCGATGGTCGAGTCCCACGTCGCCGCTGCCGTGAGGACCTCCTTGGTCCCGGACAGGTTGGCCCGGAGTGCGTGGAGCGTCGAGAGGGTCTCCAGGGATCCCGACAGGCCGTCCTCTCCTCCCCCCATGCCCGTTGTTTCCAGGAGGGTCTCGGCGTCCACCCGCATCCCCTCCAGGCCGACGCCAACGCGGCCGACATCGGCGGCACACCGCGGGAGTATGGCCTGGAGCTCCGCACCGATTCGCCCGATGTCCTCGTGGCACGACTGCGTCTGGATCTGCAGCTGCAGGGCCAGCTCGGCCATCTTGCGCTGGAGGTCGTCGGGCGCCGGACCCGGCGCTGCGCCCGGTGCCGCAACCGACGACGACGACGACGATAGCGCCAGGTTGAGATAGGATGCCACGCTGAAGGACCTGGACGAGACCAGGGCATTCAGTTCCGCCTCCAGGGAAGCCGAGCTCCCGTCGGCAACTGCTGTGTCCGCCATGGTTGTGGGTAGAAAATAGCCGTCCCGCTTCTGTTCTGTTCCGTTCCGTTCCGTTCCGTTCGTGGATGCTGTAGGTTGTGTTTCACTGGAACGTTGGGTTGTGAAGACCAATCGATGTTGTTCTAGGGTATCCGTACCGGTAGGTATGGAATACGGATAGCATCGGTAGAGCAGATAGAGTACCGGTAGGAAAGAAAGGAAAAAGACATAACAGGTCTTTTTGTATGAGATTTTCGATGGATCAGGATTCCCTCGAGTCGATTGAGTCGAATACATGTATATAAATGAGAGTGAGTCTACACGAATTCATTTCATTCGAACAGAAATTCAAAATGCTCTACAAGTAACGTACGAGTACCGGTAAGGAAAAGTAGAGTGAGGTACGAGACAAGAGCAGTGCGAGTACTCGTACCACTACTACTAGTAGTACGGTACTTCGAATCACTGCTGTAGACCGCTGTATCATGAGGTATTTGATCGAGAGCAAAAAGCGATGCCTCGTGTGCCTCATGGCCATTTTCGCTTTGACGGCATCTCCAGTCGCCTCGGGAACGTCTTATCACCACCACTACTGCGAGCACCCAGCGCAGCAACAAGATAGGAGCGCGTACCGTATTCGGGGAAAGAGCCGTGACTCTAATTGGTTCGAGTGCAAGATTCCTACCGAGAGGAACCACCACCACCACCGACGCGTCCGATTCCACTAAAGCGAGGAAACCACGTACAATAGTTTCCACGATGAGCGGACAGCAGATTGTTTCAGCAGAGGCGGGTTCCAAAGTAGATCCCTCCTCCGCGGAATGGCCGACCGACCCCTCTCTGTTCGAGCTGACAACGAAGATCGGCCAGGGAGCCTTTGCGACCGTTTGGAGGGCCCGCACCACCGTTGTCTCCTCCGTGAACGCCGGGGTTTCCATTAGCAATGCCAATGCCAATGGCAGCAGCGAAAGCGACAACGACACATCGCTACCGCCATCGAACCAACAGCAGCAGCAGCAGCAACAACAACAACAAACCGCCACCGTCGATTGTGCAATCAAGATTCTGAACCTCGACCACGTCGACTCGAACCTCTCCGAGATCCGCCTCGAGGTCCAGTCCATGCGGTTGTCCAGCCACCCCAACGTTCTGTCGTGCTTTGCCGCCTTTGTCCGGTCGACCGATCTGTGGCTCGTCACGCAGCTGATGCGGAAGGGGTCTTCCCTCCACTGCCTCCAGGGGGCCCGGAGGATCGCCGCCGCCCGCAAGAGGAGGGAGGCGGCGGCCGCCCAAACGGAACCTTCGACAGAGGTCCCGCTCCCCATGGAGCACCACATTCTCTACATCATGCACGAGACGCTTCTGGGGCTGCAGTACATCCACGAGCACAACGGACAGATCCACAGGGACATCAAGGCCGGAAACATACTGATCGACCACAACGGCGACGTCCGGATAGCGGATTTCGGCGTCAGCGGCTGGCTCGTCAATGCGGGGACCCAGCAAGAAAARGCAAAGACTTTTGTCGGAACCCCGTGCTGGATGGTACGTATCGCACCGCACCGCATCGCATCGCATTGTCTCGCATTGCCTGGTTTCATCCGTGTTGCCCGTGTGCGATGTTTGCGCCTGCCGCSTGCTGCTCCTCGATATCAGCAGTGCTATTGTCGTTCTTGACGTTGATGGCKGGCCGTGTTTGGTCGACCTCTACCTTCCACTATCTCGTTCAATCTCTTATCACGCGGCGTTCCCGATTTTAACTCGTTTTCATTCCTCCCTTTTATTCTTCCTTCCGTGCCATTCCATTCCACGCCACGCAGGCGCCCGAGGTCATGGAGCAAATCAATGGATACGACTACAAGGCCGATATATGGTCCCTGGGCATTACCGCCATGGAATTGGCAAAGGGATATGCCCCATACGCTAAATTTCCACCCATGAAAGTATTGATACTCACCATCCAGGAAGATCCCCCCAGCCTAGATACGTACGACGAGGAAGACGGAGACGTCTCAGAGGAATGGCTGGAATCCTACGATGACGAAGAGTTTTCGAAATCCTTCCGGTCCTTTGTCGATTCGTGCCTGCAAAAGAAYCCCGTGAAACGCCCGGCGACCTCCGATCTGCTGGACTCCAAGCCACTGTCCGGCTACAAAGACCCGGTGTACCGGGAAAGGCGGAAAGCCGCATTCRTGGAGGAGGTGTGCAACCTGGTCAGAGACGTCGGGAGCATTGCCGGGACCGCCGCTGCCGAATCGAACGCGGCGAGGGCGGAGGGACCCGACGCCAGCTCCTCCGACCGGGAAAACATGCCCGGTTGCTCCCCCGTCTCCATATTCTTGTCGAAGGAAGAAAGCAACCGACCCGCAGGGACGACCTGGGTCTTTGCCGATGGATCGCAGGTTTTGTCGTCTTCGCTCACGAACGATCTGTCCGTGGACGACGTCCTGGACGAAATCGATCAGTTCGGACTCCAAACGGGTGGCGAACACTACAGCCGGGGAGACGATCATTCGCTACAGCAGCAGCAACGACAACAACAGCAGAACGAGGCGGCTGCCATCGAAGCCCAAACAACGCCGGAAGAAGACGAGGGAGACGATCTGAATGCATTTATGGATGAATTCGAGATGAATACACAAGGAGAAAATTTCAGGCGACCCTCCAGGCAGGTGGAGTGAATGACGCGACGAGTTATAGAGTGAGGCAGGGGTTTGTAGTGTAGTTTCTATTCAATACCCGACACCACTATTGATCTAATAAATGCTTTTGGCTCAGTCGAGTTCATAGTCTTAGCTAAAGGATGAAATGTTCACCGAAGAGCATTGCGTTTTGTGTTTGTTTCGACTCGTTCTCTCAAGTTTTGAAAAAAATATGGTTTCATTCAAAAATTTAGGGGAGGGTTGATTTTTCTCTTTCCTATCTTTTCCCCCCCCGTAATAAATCCTAGGACACGTTAGACTAGTAATAAACCGTGCGTGCGTGTCATGCGTCATTTGCCTTTACTGTAAATTCTCCTGTTTTTCTGTTTTTCCTAAACACTTCTGTTTCCAAACTGAAGTAGAAAAAAAAAAACAGGTGATGCCACTCCTCGTTCAACAATCTTCGGGRGGTGAACCATTTTGTTCGTACAGTACCGTTGAGAAGACATCACGTTGCAAAGATCTATCTTTCACCGATGAAAGAGTATCCACATTTCCTACAGCAAGACTAGTCTGATGTGACTGCCGTTTGTTGGTTTCCCGACATGAAAAAAGCCCGGACATGGAGTTTGCTCCTCCTCTGGAGCATTGCACAGGACAAAGCAGATTCGTTCCTTCCCAACAGAAACACTGTCCCCGTTCTCGACTCTCTTTTATGGCCAAAACATTCTAGTCGTAACGTAGAATTTCGATTGTTTTTTTCGAGCACCAACAATTCACCATCCCAGGACGGTGTTCGAGATGCTAAACAGTCCAGCATCAGAGGGAACGCCCAAGTCGAAGAAACCTATGGCAGCACAAAGAACACCGCGAATAGCAACAAATATCTCGGCAGTGGAAAAAGTGGCAATACTGGAATGAATGGAAAGAGAAAGAATCGATCAGCACAAGCACCAACTTCGAAGGGCAACAGCTTTCCCCGAAACGAGCGGTGGTTGGAAGATGCTACAGCAGAAACCCTAGACCTTTCGGTGATGCCGCTGGGGCATCTTACGGAAGACGATGTTGTATCCATCACTAGTCTTATGATCGAGTGGTCGCGTAGAAAGTCGCTTGAGGCAGCAATGATGGTGGAAACGCTGTTGAAACGAATAGTGGACGATTTGCGTGCGGGGAATCGAGACATTTATGTGTCAACAAAGATTTACACAGTGGCGATAGAGGCATGGGGAAAGTCGGACGAGGCCGCCGGGGCCGAACGAGCCCAGAGCATTCACGATGCCATGATACAAACCTACAGAAAAACCAGGGATGGGCGAATCAAGCCTACAACAAAGAGCTTCAACGCGCTGATGCTCGCTTGGGCCAAGAGCAAGAACACCAATTCGATTTCGAGTGCAGAGAAAATCCTTCGAGTCATGTTGACCGAATCCGACGGCGCGAGTGTGGTTCGACCAGATGCTGTGACATTTGCCATTATGCTAGATTTATATGCGCGGAACAATAGCGAACAATCGATAACAAAAGCCGAGACATTGGCCAATTCCATGAACGGCCTCCAAGTCAAGAAAACGAATGCTGTGTACTCGGCCCTCCAGGATGTTTACGTAAGATCTGGTCGAAAAGATGCCCCTAAAATGACCATGGCTGTGCTGCAAGACATGCTCAATGCCTACTCCAAAGGAGAAGAACGTGCTCGGCCGAATATTGGAAATTATAACAATGTGCTAAGCGCATACAGCCGCACGCCATCGAAGCATTCTGCGTTGCGGGCTGTTGAGATGGTGAATCGAATCGAAGAACCATTAGAAGGTGGCTACGATGTTGATCCGGATCGCCTGACATACTTCCTCGCAATATTAGCGTGTTCACGATGYCCAAATTCAACCTTTGGTGCAAACAAAGCGGAGCCGCTTCTCGAACGAATGGAAGGAAAATCGAAGGACGAGGCGAAACGACGCGAAGAGTTGTCCATTGCCGCTCCTCCATTGGTTAGTTTAGACATTGAATGCTTCAATGTGGTTCTRACTTGTTTATCGAAGAGTCGAGACCCAAACGCAGTCGAAAGAATATTTAATATCATTTCCCGAATGGAAGAATACGCCGATGAAGGACAGGAACACCTTAGACCGAGCACCCGAAGTTTTAACGCTGCCTTGAACGCTTTATCGTATAWAAAAACTCAGGATGCTGCAAAACGAGCCGAAGAAACATTGGAAAGAATGTTTCAGTTGCACGCGGGGGGAGCATCATCAAAACCCGACACGTTCAGTTACACAGCAATTCTACGATGTTATCAGAGGTTGGCGACACCCGAAGCAGCTCAAAGAGGAAACGACATCCTCTCACGCATGGAAGAGCTATACGAAAGGCAAATTCTAGAGGAKCCACCAGATACTTACCACTACACAATCGTCTGTTCTACGTGGTCTTTATCAAGATCGAAGCACGCACCTCAGAAGTGTTTGAAACTTCTTTCCCGAATGAAAGAAAAGGACAGAGAGGGATGGCCAAGAGTCAAACCAAACACGAGAACATACAATGCTCTACTAGGTGAGTTTCAGTCCATTTGAACGATTCYGAAGTGTAAGATGTTAATCGAGCTTGACCTTATTTARCAAACATGATTCTTGTCTTGTCAGATTGCCTCTCCAGATCACACCAAGCAACCAGGGCAGAGGAACTACTTTATCATATGCTTTCACTGGCAAAAAGTGGAGACACCGAAGCGAGACCAGATCCATTTTCATTCAACGCCGTAATCAATGCCTTCTTATATAGTAAAGTTCGAGATGCAGGTAGAAGAGCAGAATCGGTTCTGGAACGAGCGTTGGAATATGCAGAAGAAGATGGCGGGAAAATGCCAGAAATCAAGTCCTTTACTTCCATCCTTGGTTTTTACAGTCGACAAAGGACAATGGATTCTCCATACAGAGCTCGRTATTTATTGAACAGACTTCTTTCTTTRTWTAAAGCTGGACACCATCACTTGTCACCACATGTGAGTTGTTTCACGAACGTCATGGAATCATACGCTTCGCAACGCCATCGTGAAGCTGGAGAATGCTCGGAAGAAATATTACGGAACATGATCAGTTTGCAAAAGAATCATAATGCTAGTCACCTGGTGRTTAACACGGGCGTCATGAATTGTGTCTTGAATTCATGGGCAGAGAGTATCGGAAATGACGATGCGGGGAACAGAGCTGAAATGATTCTTGATTTGATGGAAAGAAAGAGTGCTGCAGGCGACACCAGCATGGTTCCTAACCATCGATCCTATAATATGGTCATCAAAACATGGTCAAAATCAAATGCATCGAATAAGGCTGAACGGGCTCTAGCAATTTTGGAACGCWCTAGAARGCGCCACTCCCAACAGAAACTTCACGATCCTCCAACAGAATACACACATTCTCTTGTGATTCAAGCCTGTGCCTTTTCTCGAAATATTGATCCAAAAGTTGAGATGGTAGCCTTTGAAATCGCACTCGATGTCATGGATGAGCTCATAAGCGACGTCCCWGTTGGTCGTGCGGAGCCTTCTTCAGCGACGTATGCTTGGTTCTTCCAAGTGTGTTCTCGTTTGCAAATACCCGACTCATCAAAGAACGAAGCTGTGAAACGCATATTTTTTCGGTGCTGTGAAAAAGGCCGAGTCAATGAATTTGTTCTCCAAAGCGTCAAGGACGCGAGTTCCGATGCTCTATTTTCTGAACTCATAGCAGAGTGTGWGGAAATGATGGAAGTCTCTGGCGACCCCGGCTTGAAAGAAATGATTATTCAGTTCTCACAGTCACYCGAAAAAAGGGTTGCTGAAGATTTTCCGTCCGGAACAAACAGAAAAAGAAAGCTCAAGCGTAATTAGTTTGTAGTAGTAACTTTCAGGGAAATRCCTCGTAATTTAAAAAAATGCGTGCACGAAAGCACTGAAATTTCGATGGTGAGGCGTACGGCCTCAAAAATGTTTGCTMTTGTCTTTAGACCATACAGTTTCAGGCAGTTTTCATGATATCGCCATGCCTCTGCTACAGAAGGCGTGAGTGTCTCGGATCAAACACTGTTTGTTTTTCCATAAGTRCGTTGCTGCAGTTCCGTCCAAAAGTTTGGCCTGGACTGGTCGTCCCGTACATTCCTTTCTYCGTCGTRACAAAGAGATATTTCTGTGATTCTTACAGTATTTTCATTCTTAAGCGCTGCAATTGCGTAATAAACATTCGCACGGAATCAATATTAGTGCCATTGTCGTAGCAGTGCRATAAATTTTACTAGTAGTTTTGAATGCAACAAAAATGCTCAATAAAGACTTATTTWAACGCCTGTTGTTGTTATTGAAGCCAAACACTAAATTGTTGTTTCGTCTATTGCAAGGCTCTATTGCAAGGCAAGGGGTTACAAATCACATACTTGCATTGACTTTCGCTGTACCATGCAAGTATATTGCGGTTAAGTAAATAAAACGTATGTGATGCCGTGAATTTAAGTGCGAATAGCCCTCTYTCATGTCCGCTCGCAGATTGAAGAGTCACTGTTTTGTTTATTCAACGACAGGGTAGGAAGCCATTTTCAAAATACCACACATGCCGTACTCGTTCTTCGAGTTACGCGACATGCGAATATATCCATCTTCTCCCCAGGTTGGTCCCCATGAGTTCTTTACCACAAAGTATGGTTCGTTGGTCTCTAAATCCGATCCATAACCAACTGCCAAGACGCCGTGATCGAGCTGATCTCCACAGGCATCGTCAGTCAAGACACCGCCCTTGTAAAATTGAAATACAAATTGGTCGGCCTGAATGGCAACACTAATGGGTTGCATGGCGAGAGCAGCTAACATAGTCTTCTCGTTGCCGGAAGGAACGTCGTAGAATGTGCTAACAATGCTTCCGGGGACGTCGGTGCAATTCATAGGGTTGCACACACTGCCTTGCTTTGCTTCATATGGGTAGTCGGCTTCTGAGCAAAGACCTCCGCTCTTCTCATCAAATTTAAATGCATTGTCCATCAATCCTCCGTTGCAYCCGAGGTCTTTGTGATCGCAGTCCAAAAGATTTTGTTCCGAAAGAGSCACCAATTCGCCCGTCTTCACATACTTCGCTCCTTCCAACGCACCTGTAGTCGAAAAGGCCCAGCTAACAAGGTAAAAATAAAATTACAAAATTCTCAAGAAATTAGCTTGGACTATAAAAAAGAAAAAACAAGTTGGGACTTAAACGGACGTCGAAATTACTCACCAGCTTCCACACGCGCCTTGGTTCTTAACATCCGTGACACCCCCTAGTGCAATCCAGTTCACGTAATCAGGGAGATCGAGGGGTACCTGGTCCTCGCTCAAGTAACGAGCTGTCTTTACTTCGGCTTGGCTACTGACCAAGTTTTGGGCGTGCTTCTTTTCTAATTCAGCAGATTGACTGTATTTTCCCAAGCGGAATCGCTGAGCAAATTCATCGCGGGTCAAGTCTGAATATTCGTTGTGACCAAGCGTGAAGCTGGGTGCAGGTTTTTGGTTGTTATGGGATTCGATTCGTTCTTCGTAACCAATTTTCGTCGCCATAAATTGCCAAAAGGTATGAGAGATGAAATAACCAATATTCGTTCATTGTCAGTCGTGTAGGGCGAAGGAGTTTGGAAATAACCAAYGCGTCAACAAACTTCCTCATCGATAACACTAAAGGAAACAAAAGGAGCCTTAGAGTGGCCATCGATTCATAACATACCGTGATTCTCAAGCCAAATCTTGAATCTCTGTTCCTCTKCTCCAAGAGTCAGTTGTGCACCCTTTGAGTGAGTTTTCTTCCACGATGAGTACAAAGAAAACGCAGATTTTAACGACTCGTCGGGCTCGTAGCGCTCCGACTGTGATTGAGTAGTGCCTGAGACAGTGCCCGAGAGGCATACTAAAAGAAAAGAAAGGGATCGTGCAGTCATCATGGTGTGAAAGTTGTTCAATTTTTTCTCGATGAAAAAGTTTAATGAACTTATAGATGTCAACGGATGGAATCGGATATACAGTATGTCCAGTGCGTTGTAATCACGTGATGTTTCGTGTCCTGACTGAAGGGCCTTTCTTTTTCGTACCGTACGGAAGTCATCCGTGCAGGATCTAGAAAGAATTAGAAGGAAGAATTATTTTGACAGATTATTCTAAATTGAACCGATCTCTATCCGCCACGCTGATTGGGTAATTTGCTCGTCCTTAGGCGAATTCACTTGTGACATGTCTCACTCGACGAATGTACCCCGGTAGTATTCTGTTCCTCTTTCTCTTCCTACTACCCACAGGTACGATAGTTGTATCTGTACTCTTTGCGCGCCACTTTAAACCGTTTTTTCATTTCGACAAGGATGAAAACAAACGTCAGAAACCATATTTTATTCGACTCAGTCGACCCAATAATCCTAATTCCTCCCACTCATAGCCGACTACGTACTCGTACGAGTTTAACTTGAGTAAAATTACACCTAGAATTAACGCAGGAATTTTGGCCCACTACTACTGTAACTTCTGCATACTAGTTCTAAGCCGCCAGARCATCCTTAAGCATCCCAATGACCTGGATCACTAAGTAATTGTATTATCTTGGTCTGGGCGCTTAGTCTGGTACTCTAAAGTTGTTTTTTGATAGAGTTCTGGCCTATTTYCTAASYAGCAGGSGSTCTTGTAAACCGGCCAATTTTGGCCATACCGGGTGTTAGTGGAGAATCGCCCCCCCCCTGGCCCCTAATCGTGTAACAATGACACATGGGGCTATTCCCAAAACTATAAGGAAGCTTTTCCCCAAAGGGGATCTCATTACAAGCCTTTCCGGAGCTGTTGTGTTTAGCTTATTTTACCTCATTGAGCTGTTTGTAGTGGAAAAAGTGACCGAAAACTAGTAGATCTGTGTAGGACCAGTACTAAAATATGGTGCCCAAAATTAACCGTGATGCTACTAGTAAAAATTTTTGGTGTTTGAATAGAATGCCTTTCTGCCCTGTAGGACATGGTAGGGTTCATACGGTTAACGCATTTTACTCCGATTAAACTCGTACCTGTACTGGCACAACGATACCGTCTACCGGCTACCGCATCGAAAATCGAAGGGGTTGGCTGGGAGTTCGTATCGTACGATACGTACGAACCGTAAGAATGAAATAAATGAATACTGTGATCCCTGATTCCTTCGACTCAATTTTTCATTTCATGTTTTTCATTTCATGCGTCTGCACGCGACCCTATCCTTTCGAAAATTTTCATCGCTCTCCAATCAATCGTTTATCCCATGGCGATCCTAGCTAAAACACAAAAATGAATACAAGCGGGATTTCTTCAAAAAGTACGGGTGTTGTTGAATGATCGATGAAGTCGACGGGCAGGGTAGACAGTTACGACGCATCGAAAACAAGAMGTTAATCCTCCAACGTCTTCAAAAACAAGCTCACCGACAGACCACAAAGTCAAAGCATACGTGYATTCTTTCTTCTCGATTTAAAAATTACAAGCTTTTTGTTCTCAAAAAAGATACGGACGTCGTCACTATCGCTCCTCTCCTCGTTTTTGCCCTRTATCGATCGAATTTGATTCGAGTCGCTGTGCCAATACGCAATCTTGAAAGCTATTAAGAACAGAAACCAGTCATGTGGAAGCCGGGGAGCGCAAAACCGAATGAATCGACTCCATCGTCGTCGACCAAGAAGAACAAAAAGAAGAAAGGATCTAGGCCAAAGTTAGATCCACTCGGCATCAACGACGGCGATGGCATGAACGCGAACTCCCAAATGTCTTTGTCCAACACTCCCAAGTCACCTGCGGTCCCTCGAAAACGATTATCGGGAGGGACAATGAACATGAGGTTTATGAAGCGAAGGAAAGACGAGATATCACAAAACGACCGGAGTAGTAGCGAAAGAGAAAATCYGCAGTCGCATTCGAAGGAAAAAACTTTCTCTCATTCTAGAATGGAAATGGACGATGGCATGGACACGGGTGACGGCGACGATGTTAGCTCGGYACATATGGGAAATGTCGCAGATGGGTCAAACTACGCGCAAGCTAACTCGGTAGATATGTACGGTATAGAGGCATCGTTGATAGGACGACGATCGTTTCGGGGTTTCAACGAACCTATAGAGCGCATATGGAAGGATTCAAAAGCGATCTTAGAGAACAGCGAAGTTAGCAAACGGAAAGAAAAGGTTTCGGATGAGGAGTTATTGCGACGTTACAAAGATATATCTTCGCAGCGAGGTACAAAAGGAGTTGGAGGTTTAGACAAAAAGATGAAAAAGAAACGGCGGTAATCCTCGTGTAGCAGTGATCGAGAACGGTACTACGCTAGTATGATCTAACTTTTAGAGGATGCTTGTAAATACTGCCTAAAAATCTAATTGCCAAGCGAGTTAAAATTGTAGCGTATGCACCTGCAATCTATATGCGCAAAAAACTACAATTTCGATTTTTTTGGTGGCCATGAACCCTAGGTATCTACCCTTTTGATATGAGGGTTGGCTGTTCTGCAAACAAATTTTGGGACAAAAACAAATCAATCAATCACTCGTCTTTCCATAATCTCCAGGAGCCCTCCCAGTACCAATCATTCTCTCCATTGTCGAGTCCCCCCTCTGAGATTACACCAAGATCACGCAATTTTCGGATCGTTGTCTCGGTGTTCACGTGGTGGACAAAAATACCCCCTGCATCTTCCCAATTTTTCTTTAGATCGATGCGATCGTCGATAAGGATGCTGTTGCCGTTGCCGTTGCATTTCATTTTATATTTTAAAAATTCAAGTCCGTTGCACAATCCATATCAATATTTGCGCCAGCAGTGCATCGGTTCGGCACAGAATGCGTTAGTCTGAATTGAGAAAACATGACGTTTGAAGCTTTTCCATAAAAGTGAATACATTAAAAACGACTCAGTGTATTACACTTACGATCCACTCCTGCTGCATTCTTTATATTTGTTGTTGCTCCAGCAGGTTATGATATTGGTCTTATCATCTCTTGGTAGATTTCCATTTACGCTATAGTGGTCACTCAATGCGGCCACATCCCCGGCCATGTCCACATGGTGCGTGTCAGTTTCTTCTAGCCCTAGCTCTCTCTTGCACCAATTGAATTTCTCTATACGGGAGGACTTTATGTCGGGAACCCCCGTCAGAATATCGGGGTTCAGGTGCTTGATGGCGCTCCAGAGGCGCCTGCCGTCCATTTGCCACTCTAGGTTTTCAAACCACTGTGGTGCTCGAGAAATGCCTTCCCACATCACCCGCTTGTCGATATCGGAGCTTCCCGCTTTGAGGAGCATGCGGACACCCTTTTCAAAATTGACTAGACACCCATCCATGTCACAATATATTTTGTACGACCGATTGCGGCGGCGATTCGAACGGTGTTCGCCGCCGCCGTTGAAGAAGCCGCCGCCAGTAGGTGCCGACAGCGACGACGAGGCTGACAGTGCGGTCGGAGACTCGTTTGACCGTTTGTTCTTYATGCTTGTAGAATTTGTAAATTGTTCCTGGAGCTTGTGTCCATTGGTGTCAAAGAAAAGTTTTGTGTTCGACAATTCTAGAATCGGACGAACATGTCTCGTGCCTGCCAAGACAAAAGCATTGGCAACCGCCCCTTCGCTCAGCAGACTCATAGAATACTGCAGAAGCGCAAAGCTTAGGAACAGAACTGGASGGATCTGACGATGTTCTTTGTGAACAGCATACTGTGGGTTTACTTGTTGCCCCTGCGTTCTCAAACCATGCCGTTTCCTTTGCATCATGTAGGCTTTTAGTTGAATTTTCGAGCGACTCTCTTTCTTCGGAATAAGATATATCTATCCTCGTGTTTTTTTCACAGAAGCTAGATTGTTCCTCTGTGCTTTCCTTATATGCTAGTTACTATCCTTCGGTCACACGGGAGAATTTTAAGTAGTGCGAAAAAAGTATCCTCCTTTCTTTGAGCAATCATGGATTATGATTATCGTTGTTTTTGGCAGATGCCCGATGGCCGTCTTCTGGCGTTGATGGAACGGCTTGTTCGGCATTTGCAAACTRCTCGTACTGGTACTCGTACCAAGAATAGACCTTCGGCGAAGAAGAAATTCGAATCCGCAGCAAGGTGCTTCCAGAAGTTTTTTTTACTGCAGAAAAGAGAAACATCACTTCACACTTTCCTTTCAAGTGTCGCRGAAACAGATCGGAATTTGTACCGGTATTTTTAGGAAGTACTACTAGTACCGTAAAGTAGGTACGTACGTACTCGTACTCGTAGTTGATGGATTTTGGATTTTTAACGTTCTTGTCCGTCCGTCTGTTCTGAGTCCCGGCTTGGCGCGGCATGAGTCGAATGAATCATGGTCTAGTCTCTCAATCATTCGTTTTCGCGAGCGAAAATATCCATGGGTACGAGTGTAAAGTCGTACGATACCTGAAGTTTGTTGGAATCATCCCTCATCCCTCATCAATTATCAATCAGAAAGTAACTCTCACAGTACTCCTCAAACTGCCGCCAACCATCACCATCTCTTCCCATAATATCAAATCACCGCTGAAGGAAAAAAAGGAAGTAAGCGAGACCGATAGGACTGAGTAACATGGATCCGACGACAGATAAGAGCCGAGCCCCTCGCTCCGATTTTTACAGCGAAATCGATGTCAAGACGAAGCATCCTGACAACGAAGTCGATCACCGACCGAATGGTGGTCCCCTTTTAAAACTGTTGTGGTCCGAAGAACCACTCACAGGTCAAACCCTATTTTTGGGTGGGGAGGTTGGCAGCGACGGCAAGATTTATTGCATACCTGGCCATTCGCCCCGGGTATTGGTGATCGATCCGGAAACCGATGACGTGACACTGATTGGTTCAAAAGAATTGGTTTCCAACGGCACCAAGTTCAAGTGGCTGAGGGGCATCCCGATTGGGGACGTCATTTATGGTCTTCCCTGTCATGCTTCCGAGGTACTCCGCATCCACGTCCCGACTCAAACCATTACCAAGATACCAATTCCATACGAAACATTCTACGAGGACCCGGCCGTCGCCAAACAGCAACGCAAGATGATCTGGAAATACCACGGTGGGAACATATGCCACGATGGCTGTATCTATGCTGTGCCACAATCTGCCCTGCACGTCCTGAAAATCGACCCAGAGACGGACACCTGCAGCCTCGTAGGCCCAGAGCTGCCCGGAAAGTATAAGTGGTACGGTGGGGTAGAATCCGGGGGTAGCATCTACTGCGTCCCCCAAAATAGCCCGCACGTCCTGCGGATCAGCCCAGAGGCCATCACGCTGCACGGCGACTACGGCGAGGGAGGACACAAGTGGCACGGCGCCGCAGCGGCGGACGATGGAACGATCGTGTGTATCCCGAACAACGTTGACACCGTCCTCCTCGTCAAACCAGGGGAAGGCGATGACGGTCCTACCCTGACCGAAATCGGTGACGGGAGCTTCATCCAGACAGGGCGACACCGGTCCGATGGAAAGTATAAGTACCTGGGGGCCATGACCGGCACGAATGGAAAAGTGTACATCTTCCCGAGCGGCAGCGAGCAAGTTCTAGAGGTAGATACGGCAAGAAATATTGCGCGCAACGTTGGTCCGAATCTGAGGGACTCTGGCATGGAGCGAATATTCCAGAACAAGTGGCAGAACGGGCTCACAAACCCACACGACAAGTGTGTATATGCGATTCCGCTATCYGGCGAGACGCTGCTGCGGATCGACTGTAGCAACGACAGGGACGCCGGCGGGGACGGCGACGTCGAGGTGACGACTTGGCCGCTTCCCAGTCCGTTTGAAACGCTAGACAAATGGGAGGGGGGAGTGATCTGCGCCAATGGGCTGATGTACACCATGCCCAACAACTGCAAGGCGGTTCTGAAGATCCAGCCGTGCAACTGGAAACCAGACAACGAGTAACAAACAGCAGATCGATCATCCGCTAATTAATAGATACCTACATCGTATTTAAAACACAAGTAAAACGACCCCRATGGCCCAAGAAGCAAAGATGCATTTATCCTTGAATGATTCGTTTGCTACTTCAATTGTCATAGTATCCAAACATAAACTTCCATCCGATTGAATAACCCCACATATGTGAATCTATTTCGTTGCAGCTGCTCCATCTGCGTTACGTTTGATTATGCTTTGTTTTCTCTCCTTCGCTTGCGGTTTTGCTCAGATGTCTTCGTCGTACACGCGCGTCCGGTGCCTCCTCGTGCCGCTCGACGTTCCGCGTTCGTCCTCGTCGTCACTCTCCGGTCCATCGTATTCAATTGCACCGGTTGATTCCAGCCAGTAGCCCAGCCTGCTGGTCGGAAAGTCCTCCAGATCGACCGTGGGGCCACGGCTCGACGAGACCAGCCCCTCGAAGCCAAGCAGCCGCTCAACGGTCTGGCCGTTCTTGAAAACCAGCAGCGTGGGGAGGGTCTTGATCTTCAGCTTCACGMCAAAGAACGGCGCCTTCTCGGCATCGATCCGGACAAACTTGCAGGACAGGTGTTTGGGGTTCGTCGCGATCGCCTTCAGGTGGTGGTCCATGATCTTGCACTTTTCGAACTCCTTGTGGAAAAAATGGACGACCACGTGATCGCTGGACGTGCACTCCGAGAGGAACTCGTCTTGTGAGATGGTCCGGACCTCCCCGTGGCCATTGGCCTTGTGCTCTGCCTCCATGCTCTGCGCCTTTTTGAGTTCGCGCAGGCGCTTCTGACGGATGGCCTGCAGAACGGCATCGTCGTCGTCGTCGTCCAGCAAGTAATCAAATTCGTCATCGCTGTCTCCGTCGTCGTGATCACCATCGTCGTCGYCGCTGTGGTTGCTGCTCTCTTCGTCGTCGCTTATGTCGTTGTCGTATCCGCCATCGCGCCCTTTCTTCTTTTTTTGCTTTTTCAGTGCCATATTGGCGTCAAAGGCGGAAGCCTTGCTGTTGGTTTTATTCTCAGCAGCGCTGGTTTGATCTTGATGCTGCACGTATTGCTGTTGCTGTTGCTGCGATCTTGCCGCCGCGTGCGACGAAGATGCATCGAGGCGAAGTCGGGTATCGAACGCTTCCGTCAGCGGAGTGGGGTCCTCTTCGGGTGGCTCATCGCCCTGTGTATTGTCACATATTTTGTTCCAGACACGTTGTTCACGGGATAAAATCGAATCGCGTTAAGTCGAATCGTATCGCATAAAAAATCGATGTTTTTGTGTATTTAGCGTCATCGAACATCATTGTCGTTCGGCGAGCAAGAACAATTCGTGGTATGAGGGAGTCAAAAGAAAACGAAGGAAATAACATTGGTGAGAACACTCCAGAAAACGAAATCACGCGGTCCGAAAAGAGTCACCAACCCATCTTGCTCGCACGAGGAACATAGAATCCGATTCCATACGAAACGTACCGGCTGCGCAAGAAAGGGAGTGAATGGGTTCAGAGCGTCCTGGAACTTCATGCTCTTTGCCCCGGGGGCGGGGTTTTGAAAGCTCGGCATTTGTGATTTGTGATACCGTTTGGGAGTGGCTTTTCTGATGAGATTGTGAGGCGTCGTACACGGTAATGGTGGGTGGATCTGAAAGCGATCACACCGTGGCAAGCTAGTTGGCGCTGTCCCAAACGAACAGCTAAAATTTTAGTTTCGGTATGGTTTGTGGAGTCGGAATGCTGAAGCCGAAGCAGAAACTTTGASGGGTGGTGTTTGTTCACTTGTTCAGTGCCGTTGACAATGCCTTCCGCATTTATTGGTTTGGAACAGGTTTTTTACGCCGAAAGTAATAGTACGAAGTACGAAGTAGTAGTATTTTTTTATTTGGCGCGCTTTTACCGGCCAATGCAGACGTCATTGTTCAACCCCTTTTTCCGAGTCTGGGCATGAATAATCGATCCCCCAAATTCAAACGTTCTTTCATTTTCAGTACCGYACCGTACGGTAAAGTACCCAGTACTACGTATGATACCGGTACGTCAAAACAAAACACATGGGTACGAACTACTAGTACGAGTATTACAGTAGGTACGGTATTTCCAAACATCAAGACTCTCCGAGAAATACGAATACTTCTAATATTTTTCTCGAAACCCTCCGTTTTCCTTGAAATACAAAATTGGCCATGAATACATTGCGACAATGATTATCCAAACTTTACAATGAACTCGCAACTGTATGCTCACCTCGAAGCCTACAACGATAACGATGTTAATCAAGACTGTAACGGTGGTGGCGATGAAGCCTCGCCCTCTGGGAGCAATGGCGACAAAAAGGGCGACCGCAATGATTCCAACATTGCTTCCGTCATTCCAGCTTGCAAAAATGATCCCAAAGACGCGGATCACAAAAGTTTTGGCCWAGATATTGGCGGAATGTGGCGGTTGGCGTTGATCCCAGTAGGCTTGGCCGTATTGGTAGCAAGCGATGAGGCCAGGATCGTGATGCTGACGTTGACATGTCTCATCATCTGGCAGCACCAGAAAGACACGGACGTTACGGGAACACAATCGCTATGGTTCAGACAAGGACACAGAAACCATCCACGAGAACAACTTGCATACGAAACTTCAAAGGGCAACACAGAACACGAATTGTCGATGCGGAATTTATATGAGTGCCGCAAGGAAGCCTCTCGTTTGCTAGGATTGATTGGAGCTCCGCCCATGGGCGGGTTCGAACCAACAGAAAAGAATGGCGAGCGGCAATTCTATCCACAAAACCAAATCATAGGGATCGGCGACAATGACAGTRACCTTTCTTTCTGTCAGAATTCATCGAAAGAGGATGGAAACAAACCATTATTACGGATGTTTGAGATTGATACTGTTGATTCGAGGGCTACAAATAGTGTCGTTCGCTTTCTCGAGGCACATTCCCAGCTGGTATTGACGATAGACAAGGCTCTCTATTGGCTCAAGATTAGCTCGGGGTTGCACTGGGGCCTCGGGGCCCATTCTCAATCTGTAGAACGCGTAGAACGAGCGGCAATGTCCAGGGCATTTAGGGTTGCTACCCGCGAGGCCGTGAAGGAGAAAGACAATCCCTCGAAACACAGTGACAATGCACTAGCCAACGKCAGCACGTCTTCTAAATCTATGATATCGGCAGCAACAGCTATCGCAACAAAAACAACAAATGTAGCAGTACCAACAACTTCACCATCGGTTTCTGGAAAGCATGAACGAAAAGGCCAGCCCCAGCGAAAAGTGGACACGTCTTCCATCTTGGCGCTCGCATCGACCCGGCGCAATATCGCCCAGGTTATTGTTCACGAGGCTCAATCCATCGTCGATGTTTTCGTAGCTGTTGAGGATGACCTCGCTCGACGACGGCAGAAACGACGACGGGAAGACAAAACTAGGAGCGATGGCGAGATCGTCGACGATTGCGGTGTGGAAACGAACAGTGTAAACCATGAGGAGGACCACGACAGTGTGGTCAAATATGGCACTCTCACCATGCCAGAGGTCATTGATTTAGTATGGATCAAGAAATCCCGCAAGCATATTGCAATTTTATTGACCGATTGTGCGGAGAAGTTTTGTGGATGGAGCGCTTTGGGGGCCTTGTCCTCGGTAGCTAGCGATGAAACGCAAACAATATCAACGTTGCAGTCTCGGTCATACGATCTTTTGAACGAATCCACGAGGACAGCCATGAATTTGCGAGAATACCTTGCGAGCAATCTTTTGCTTGACGAGAGCTCGACCTCTTCTTCTTCCACCTTGAGCAGCACTTCAGTATTCCCCATTAGCAGCCGCACAACAGAAAATAATTATTGTGAGTTCGTCTTGCCTCTGTTAAGATACCGCCAACAGCTGGACGCTCTGGATGCCGCACTATGGTCCTTCCAAATGCATACGCATAACCATCAGTGCGCCATTAATACACTGGACGCTCCCTCCGAAGCCGCTAGTTCGGTGAATGAAAGTGACCCGACTTTAACGCGACAAAACCCTTCCCATTTCGACGAAGACGATCCAAACATAGATTCGATGATCATCACATCCAGGCTAGCTTGGTGGAAACAGGTCAAGCAGCTGAGTGCAACTTGTCAGACTCTCGAATATCAGATAGAAAGTAGGTTGTTTCCTCTCACTGAACACGATGAGAACCAAAACGCMAGCGAGGGGGACAGCGGCTCAAACTCAAACAATCTCTCAAAAATCAACATCAATAACGCAAACGAAGCGCAAAGCTATGAACATGGTAACGACAAAGAGTTACCAGATCCCGACCAACGAAAGGCCAAATCAACGAAAACACTAGTATTTTCTGGGGAGGGCGCTAAGAAAAAGCAATCTGCGAAGAAAGCAAGAAAAAATTCAAGGGTTGACGGCGAGACGAGCAATCCTCTCGGAAAAAGTTCGTCCAGTACCATGTATATGCCTGCTGCCCGAGATCCATTCTCAGAACAACTGTTGGTACGAGAGCTGCAAAATCGCATTGAAGCTGTCGCCGCTCTTCGAGAGGAATACCCACAGGAAGACTCTTCGTCTGTGGGTAGCACTCGAGAACCATTGGAGGAATATGAGGGCAARGAATCACCAAAAAATACGCCAAGTACAAACCCAAAGATGAACAACGTGACCAAGAGAAAAACAGAGGTGGCAACAAGTATTTTTCTGGGTGCTTCCGGTTCCTTGCTCGATGAATTGAAAATGACTATAGGCCCAACTTTACAAGCGGATGAAAATTCCGAAGACAACATGGTGGGTGTTTATGCTGGTATTGACACTTTCACCGGTGCTGAAAAATCATGCGATCTRGCTCCCGAAGAATAGGAAACAGATAGAAAAGTAGTGGGAATTGACGTTGCAGCATAATTATGTATGTGGTAATCATCTGATATACGCTTGATTAAGCCTTCTAGTTCTCCTCGCCAAATTTTTCCTAGAAATACTTCACCTTTGGTAATCTGTTRACTTGCATAAGGACTATGTTGTATCTGCTCTGTTTGTTCTACAGTGCTCTGGTCTGTTTTGGTCTTCTTCATGCACCTAATACCCACAATGGACAACTTGCTACTAGTGCCAGATACCATAGTTTTATTCAAAAGAAACCTAATTTGACAATTGGCAGTAATTGCTTTTGAAATAGAGTGCAGAACTTCTTTTTGAAGGGTATGTCTCTTCTTCACATCAAACAATGCATTCTCATCAAATACAAGGTCACCTCCATCTAGACCTCAATTTTGGATAATGTCTTGAGTAAGAGGATAAGGAAGTCTTTCTTTGCCTTTAAATATTGGTAATGTTATCTTGGTTAGATCTAGTTGTAAGGAAAAATCTCCCATATCTTSAGGAGGATGTCCCAAGTCTCTGTAGCAAGATTAATCCCTACCCAGATGCACATGAGATTTGACATAGCACTAGTAATTCCATGATATCCCAATATAAACTTAACATGAAAAGTTCCCTATCAACAATATTATAAGCAGAGTCAGTAAATATAGCAAATATTGTTTCATCTCTTGTTGCTTCATTATGAGCACTACTACTTGCATTGGATGTAATGATGTCAAGAGAACCTCAGTTGTTTGGCCAATGGGAGTTACTACTAGTAGTAGTATGGTATAAACATTGACAAAGTTTATCACAGAACATATTAGAGCACCATTTATCATGACATATTGGTGAATAGACAAAGTCAAACTATTGTACTAGTGTGCGTATTTACTAACATACCAAGAAGAAGTTGTGTGTTAAAGTTAAACAACCCAAAAGAAGTTGCATGGAGGAATGGAATAGTGGGGGGCCACATTGATGATTGAGGGTAGTAGTACTAGTACTCTCTAGGTCAAAAGAATAATTTATTACAATTTTTTATTGAAGCAAAGTTTGAATTAAAACAATCAATTTTATTTGGGATGTCAAGGGATGAAATAACATCTATTTTGTTGTTGGTACATCAGATTATGTATAGGTCTACTACATAATTGCAGTGGTTCTAAAGGTGGCAGCCTTCTTGTTTGTTCTAGTTGAGAAGGCAGCAATATCATAGACTTCTTGTCTCTCCTTTCCATTGGTTCTTTGGAATCCATTCTTGCTGAGCTCAAGAACATTACTAGTAGTAGTAGTTCCCTAATGCAGCTGGTGGCCAGCAGTCTTGGCGTCCCTGATTCTTCCATTGGTTGGGCACTTTTGCGGATGCTAAMAGCTGAGCAAATCCTCAGTACCTCACTCAATTTGGCAAGGTCTTGACGCCCATTTCAACTGAGAACAGGCAAAACAACAAGTTTCTTGGATTCATAGTACTGCTACTAGGAATGAGAAGCTTTCAGGTCTCTGCATGTTGCTTTTATTTCAAATAGTAATTAAAAAAAACTGAAACATGGCTCACAGCCATCATGCTCAATTGTCTGAATGGAAGGATCCTTTCTGCAGAAGATTCAAGTGAAAATCTCCAACATAGCAGCTCTATCTTGCCAACAGATGTGATTGATGCAGTGCTAGTAGATTAAGAGTCAAAATTTCATGCAATGTTATGATATCTTTTTTTAAAAATATTTTTTGGTCAAATTTTATTTTGATTTACGGAACTTCTAGCCCCCAAAAACACTTCCTTACGTACGTTACTGCAGGGGTCATAATTTAGAGGGGAGCGCATCGAATTTTTTGTGCATAACGAAGTGCGAGAGAAAAAAAGAGAAACTCATATTCCACCTTCGGTCCAAATTTCCAA
>CAACVS010000001.1:349438-386526 GCA_900660405.1 Pseudo-nitzschia multistriata | reverse complement strand
AAAATCCTTGTGTGACTTTTTGGAAATTTGGACCGAAGGTGGAATATGAGTTTCGATTCGATGCGCTCCCCTCTAAATTATGACCCCTGCGTTACTGTAGGGTTTTTCRTTAGCTAAATCCTCTCATAAAGAAGAACGGCACAATTATTGATGCCAAAATTCCCTATTTTGATGGTTTCCGTGCCGTGTCACGGTCGTCAGGAAGAGAGTAGAAATTTTCGACTGAAAAATTGATATAAGAAATAGAACTAAAAATAAAAGAATATCTCTAGTTTGTAACAGGAAGATTTGCTTTCTGCTGCCCCTCCAAACAGAACACGGGTAGCCAGTAGAAACTAAATCGAAACGTTGATATCATCTCTTCTTCGGTTGTATCGGAAATTGAAGGTGTTACGGTACGCAGCAGCAACCTCTGAGTACATTTATAATCAGTCCGACCATACAACAAGACGTACGACCTTGGATCCTTAGGTGAACAGAAACAGAACTATCCGTATTCATAGATACCAAAACTACGAGCCTCCTTCAGAAAAATATAATATCGTACAATGTCAGCTAACTCTAACGCAGAACTTGACATGCAGATCGAACGGCTCCGCAAAGGAAATACATTATCTGAAAATGAAGTGAAGATATTGTGTGAAAAGGTGAGCAAAGTCAAACAAAATGATGTCTATTTCCTTGCTTATGCCTTTTCACTCTGTCATATTGAAAAATGATTTAAATATGTCGCCATAAACGATTGGCATGATTCCAGGATATCCCATCACCATGTTCCTGTCTGCCGTGGATTGGCGGCTTATCATCGCCGTTGTGAGTTGAAGCTAACTAAACTCAACTTCTTCGTTTGAATTTCTTCATGGGCCTTTTCGAATTATTTCATCTCCTCTTGCGGAAGGCAAAATTAATTTTGTCTGACGAGTCCAACGTCCAAGCTGTGTCTGCTCCTGTCACTGTTTGCGGTGATATCCATGGTCAATTCTACGATTTGCTAGAACTGTTTCGCATCGGAGGCAGGTGTCCGGAATCTAATTATTTGCTAATGGGTGATTACGTTGACAGAGGGTATTTTTCGTTGGAGACGGTAACCCTTCTCATAGCCTTGAAAGTTCGATATAGGAATCGCATTACGATTCTTCGGGGAAACCACGAAAGCCGTCAGATCACCCAAGTTTATGGATTCTATGACGAGTGCCTTCGGAAATACGGGAATGCGAACGTTTGGAAAAATTTTACGGACACTTTTGATTACCTCCCAATGACTGCTGTGGTTGCCGATCGTATATTCTGTCTTCACGGTGGTTTGTCCCCTTCTATTGATACTCTAGATCACGCGCGTGATCTTGATAGAGTGCAGGAAGTACCACACGAAGGTCCGATGTGCGATTTAGTGTGGTCTGATCCAGATGACAGGTGAAGAAATTCGTTTGTATTTATTCCTCTGCAGTACGGTACTCAACGCCTCAACTTCAAACATTACATCAATTTTATTGCTCATTTCTGTTTTTCTACCTTTTGTCGTTTTATCATGATGTCTTTGGTCTTCCCGATACTAAACTCATCTTCAAATTGGAAGATGTGGATGGGGTATCTCACCGAGGGGAGCAGGTTACACCTTCGGGCAAGACATTACTGAACAATTTTGCCACATTAACGGCCTCCATTTTGTTTCTCGTGCGCACCAACTTGTCATGGAAGGATACCAGTGGCAGCACAACAGACAGGTCGTGACTGTTTTCTCTGCCCCCAACTATTGTTACAGATGTGGAAATCAAGCAGCTATCATGGAAGTCGATGATTTCGTCGACCAGACAACGAAGGACACCGTCCACGATCACTGCAAATTTTCACAGTTCGACCCCGCACCTAGAGACGAAAATTGGCACAAGAGCACGAGAACGCCCGATTACTTTTTGTAGAGTCACGTGATTTCAATTTCCACCGGGCCATAAAAGATATCGCAATAGAGCTGGCATGTCAAACTGTCTCCTGAACCTTCACTTTGTACCCTATCAAAATTAGATTTCTGATCACAGAAAACATATACTACTATAATAGCCCCCCAAAAAACCAATTTTGCGGCGCAACGCAGAAATGAATCAATCACGAAAGAGAACGATGAAATGGTAATTGTTAATCGCACATTAAACTAGAGCAGCGGCAAACATTACGGTAGGGTATAAAAGCAAGGTGGATGATCACCATTGTGTCGCTAATATCTTCTCAGCTTTCTTCTCGCTTTTACGGAGCCGCTCCGTCGTCGTTTGGCTCTCGGTGGCGAATTGGTGGATGRCGATATGTCGATTAGATCCCTTGTGTTCCAATTTAAATAGCGCTGGACCTCTGTGTGTTCCATCACTCTCCATTCTCCTTCTATGAATGCCATACGATGAAACACGCCATCAAGTTGATATATGATAAGAATTCATTTATCGCAGCATACAAACAAATCCGGCTTGCTGTCGTCATTATCATAATTAAGAAAATAGATAGATCAAATTTGAAACATTCATCTTTTTACGTACCTTCCACCCCGTCCAGGGTCAAATGGTCCCCGATTCGTGTGCGTTTGAGCTTCATGACTCCCGATCCAATTGCATGGAACATTTTTCGAACTTGTCTGTTTTTTCCTTCACCAATGGTAATTGATACAATTGTCGATTTGTGATTTGGGTGTTCGAGTACCTGCAGATCACTCTCCTCGAGGAGTGGCTTCGTGATGTAGTTTTTCCCAATATCAACACCGCGGCGAATCGGTTCCAATGATTCTTCAGTATGGTGTCCCATTATCAACGCTTGATATGTCTTGCTGATAGTTGCGGCTGTCGTGCCTGTTGAAGTATCGTAGTGTTCGTGTGTTTCCGTTTTGGAATTTGGATTGGTGATGTGATGGACCAATCTCCCATCGTTGGTTAGAAGAAGGAGACCGGTCGTATCGGCATCGAGCCGTCCGATCGCATGAAGTTTAGATCGAATCCCTGTAGCTTCCTCGAAAGAAATAGGTTGGCTTCTTTTTTCGCTTTTGCCATTTATTTTCGGAAGATATCCTCTCATACTTTGTATGTCTTCGTAAACAGTAGATCTCAAGTCTTGGGATTCATGCGATGTAATCACATCTGGAGGTTTGTTGTAGAGGATGACAACCGTTTGTTCCTTTTTCGAATTGATTGGACCCGATTGTTGCCTCCTCGTGGTTGGCATTGCCCCACGTCTTCCGCTACGACGGAACGGAAACGATTCAGATCCTCCTTCAACATTACGTCTGGATTTCGATGTGGACAGACCATTGGCAAACCGGAAAGTGATATTTTTGTTCATGACGAGGAGGACCCAGACCGCAAAACATGTTGTTTTCTTCCACAAACATTGTTTACGAGTCCTACGACTGAAAGAAAGATACATCATTTTCGCAGCGGATTTTAAATTGTTGCATATGAGCGAGATCCCATAGTAAAGAGTTCAAGTTTTTCCTGTTTCGTTCTGATCAATGAAGAGATCTGATCTAATGGTACTGGCATGAAATATTCAAGTTTCATCAACAATAATTGTTGTTTTCCATCATCTCTGTAGAATAGATTACGGTACGTACGTTCATACGAGTKCTCGTACTATTGGCACCAGCACCCAGCACTGCAAACCTTTTGGGTCGATCCAGTCGGATTTAGTGCACACTTGACGTCAATCCAAAAAAATCTGKTTTTTTGTCTCGTTTGTTGAAACGTCTGGCCGCTGGCCGTAATACCTCCATACCGATTACTTAGAATTCACTCAATTGTCCGTGGTTCGTGAGGCAACAGCTCAAAGCTCTATTTGGAAGCCAATCTTAGCTCTCTASCAACATCWGTTTCGAGCACACACCTCCTCTACACCGAATTTCCACCATGGCCGCCCGTCCTCTCGTTAGCGTTTTCTCCCTCTCCGGAGACAAGTCCGGAGAGACCACTCTCCCCGCTGTCATGACGGCTCCTCTCCGTCCCGACATTGTCCAGTTCGTCCACACCAATGTGAACAAGAACAAGCGTCAAGCGTACGCTGTCTCCATCCGAGCCGGAAAGCAGGTTTCTGCTTCCTCGTGGGGTACCGGACGTGCCGTTGCCCGTATTCCCCGTGTCGGAGGAGGAGGTACCTCCCGATCCGGACAAGGAGCTTTCGGAAACATGTGCCGTGGAGGACGCATGTTCGCTCCCACCAAGACCTGGCGCAAGTGGCACAAGAAGGTCAACATTGGCCAGAAGCAATACGCCGTCGCCTCTGCCTTGGCTGCTTCTGCTGTCCCTGCCCTAGTCATGGCCCGTGGACACGTTGTCGATGATGTCCCTGAAGTTCCTCTTGTCTTGGACACCTCTGTCGAATCCACTAAGAAGACCTCGGCCGCTAAGGACATCCTTTCCGCCGTCGGTGCCCTCGATGATGTCGAGAAGGCTGGAGACTCCAAGAAGATCCGTGCCGGTAAGGGTAAGATGCGTAACAGACGTTACGTCATGCGACGTGGACCTCTTGTTGTCTACGCCGAGAACGATGGAATCGAACAAGCATTCCGCAACCTTCCCGGTGTCGAGCTTTGCTGCGTCGACCGCTTGAACATCTTGCAACTCGCCMCCGGTGGACACATGGGACGATTCTGCGTCTGGTCCCAGGCCGCCCTCGACAAGTTGGATACTATCTACGGAGAATCCGGAAAGCGCATTCCTGCTGCCGCAATGACCAACGCCGACCTTGCCCGTATCATCAACTCCGACGAAATCCAATCCGTCCTCAACCCCGCCAAGGACGGTTCTGCCACATTCGAACCCAAGGCCAACCCTCTGCGATCCATTGTCGCTCTTGAGAAACTTGATGCCCACGCTGCCAACAAGAGACGCATGGCCCAACAGGCTGAGAAGGACCGTGAAGCTAACAAGGCTGCTCTCTTGAGCAAGAAGCGCGCTGCACGAACTGCCAAGAAGGCCTACAATGCTCAAGGAAAGGCTTTCATCGCCGAAGCTTCTAAGCAAGGAGATGTTTGCGCTGACGGTTTCACCATTGAGTAAATTATCTTGAATAGATAGTGGAATTGTATAACCCCCTACATCCTGTGTACTAAGAATTAATGCGAGGTTCTTGTGCGCTATGACTTTCAATCTTTTACTCTACGCTGTAGATATTCAATGTATACAGTAATCGCCCCGCAAACTCCTTTTTAGCGTTGGGACATCAAAGTGTTYCATACATCTCTCCTTCTCAAAATGTTTTTGATTCTATTTCACGACAATCATTCGACAAGATGAGCGCTATAGAAGTTGCGTAGGATAGAAAATCTTTTTCATGTTACTTGAAGTCAAGTCTTCCTCTGCTTCAGTATTCCAACATTCGCTGTACGGCCTCTTCTTGTTGCTCCCGGCTGTACTTGGAAAAGTTAGGAGAACAAATACCCTCGACCGAAGCCTTTTTTCTTCTGTTCATCGCCGTCTTCTTCATGGAATTCTCGGCAACAAAAGCTCGCTTGAGGCCTTCCGCAAGAATCAATCTTGTATTTCGTAGTTCTTTGTCTTCAGCTTCCGAGAGCACCTCGTTCTGCGATSTCAATTCACGAGCCTTTGTTTCGACGGTAAAAACAGACAAAAGGACCCCMATTCCTCTCGGATCGAACGATGAGATTGATCTWGTGTTGTTTGCGTTCTCGGCATCCCTTTTCAAGATATCTACCCCTAACCGGAAGAGGTCCCAATTCAACGACCGCGCCAGAGAGGATACTACTCCGTCGTCTTCGTCATCCGGTCTCTCTTCAAGACAAGAGACAATGCTACTTGCAACAACGGAGTCGTCCTTTCCTTCGACGATAGCACCCGCAATCAAAAAGATATTCTCGAGCACATTGACAGCAGGAACAAAGGAAGCAAGATTGTTGATATGATTAGGTGAATCTTCTTTGGTAGCCGCGATCATCTCTCCAGATCGTGCATAATATAGCGAAGCTCCCTTTTCTTCGCCGAGTAACCCTTTCAAAAAGGATTGTGATGTGCCTGTAAAGTAAGCCACCAATTTTCTATAGCAAACGCCGGACGCCAGGGCTTTTTGCCAATCCCCGGATCGCTTGGGTCTGTCGCAAAGGACTAGAGACTCGAATTCAATTCCAGTAAGGAGCCAGTGGACGGCACCGCCCGGTATGTTTTTGCCAATGTAGAAAAGATGCCGAGCAAGACAGATCGAAACGCAACCATCCAACACGCGAACGTTCTTTCGCTCGACTAGATTACGGCATAGCGATAGGAGGATCTTCGCTTCTGAATCTGTCTTGGGAAAGTGGTGCTCAAGTGYATTGACAAGGGTGGCCGTGATTCGTAAATCACTGTCAATTTCGATGTGTGGCAAAAGCAATCGAACAGCAAGCCGGGTTCCTAAGTCACAATGGCCCTCCATGCCAAGCGAGGACCGAATTGCAGAAGAGGCACGGATCAAAAGCTCTGTACTGTAATTGGTATTTTCAGTGTTGTATTCCAAAACCTTCGCGTCTGCTAACAATTGAAGTAGAAGGGATGTCTAGTGAAGTATGAAGAATGCGAAAGATGGCAAGCACAACAATCGGAAAATATGGTGAGAAGAATTGATATTTTCTGCGTGAAATAGGATCGGCATGTACAAAAAAAACTACAATAGGGACACAGGCCAGATCCAAAAGTATCGAATTTGGATGAAACATATTGCATGCCTAAAATATGTGATGCGTTGCTCGACCCGGTCGTACACCATCGCCATCTCTTCGGCGTTGGATACATACCATGACTGCAGGAAGTGCCGCCCCGCTATTGCCCCCCACAGAATGCATGGCGGATACTGCTTCACCGGCATTGCCCTTCATGATGGTCAAAATCGTTTCGTCGAATCTGTTCGCGTCATCGTCGGCTTTGTGCTTTTGCATCAGCGCCGCCACCCGAACGTGGATGTCTTCCAATCGAATCGTGGGGTTCTTGTACAGGAGTTCCGCACAGAATTCTTCCTGCCAAGACCCAAAGTTAATATCTCGGAAGTTCCCACACATCATGGTCAGCAGGCGGTTGAGCTGGGGTATACGCTGGCGCAACCGCTTGAGGGCAGGAAGGCCGTCTATGGCCTGCTTCCAGTAGTAATGAACCTGGCGGGCGGCATTGGGTTCAAAACGGACGGCATAGTCTCCCGCTCGGACATCGATGCTGCCGTCGTGTTCGCTGCTAGTCTCCCATAGACGATAGGCGAAGGTCGAGATCCCGTCAAACAATTCTTCTTCTTCTGCGTCGCCGGCTCCGCTCCTTGCGTCGTCGAAATCGAATCCTTCGTCAAAGCGGTTGTTCCGACCACCCGGTAGGGGACCCGACAACAAAATATTCTTGAGAGCCCTAAATCCCTCTCTGTCTTGTGCAAGTGAATTTGCTCGGTAGTCGCTGAGTGTGTCTTCCTCTTCCTCTAGTTCTTTGAATTGACCGACGAGGGAATGGTGGCTAAGGAGGGCCCAAGCCTCTTCCAAGCAGCCCCGAACGACGTACCCTTCGATGAGCTCCCAGTACAGGTTTCCTCTACCGCCATCGTCGGTCCCGTCGTATTCGTCGCCGTACATGTCGGGCGCTAGCACCTCATAGAGTTCGTCCAATACCACTGGATCCACGAGCTCCGCGGCGTCCCCCAGGAAGTGCAATCGCAGGTACCGGACGGTATCCGCGGTCGCCGCTCCCGGCAGGCCCATAATCTCGTCCTCGTACATGAAGCCGCCATCTAGGTCCATCGAGGAATCTCCCTGCCGGCTCGGSAAAAGCAGGAAAATACTGGACAGGTGCAGAAAGCTGCAGGTCATCGTGAGGAGGTCTCGTTCTTGCTCCTGCAGTTCTACTTCGGTCCCGTTTTCGGTTTCTTGGGATTCGAGTTTTTGTTTCTCGATGTCCTCCGACCACTCCACGAGGCAATTGGACAGGGCCTTGCGGTAGGCCTTGGAGAGCGAAAGAAGGGCCCGGTGGTGATTCGAACCAATCATCGAGGCATCGCTACTGACCTTCTCCAGGTAATCGTCGCGGGCATCGAGCATATTCATAATGGCGGAAGATTCGAAGGAGTTGCATCCGGCCCCATCGTCGCACGACTTATAGTTCATTACCATCCCGCTGATTCGCTCGATGCTGTCTTCCTTCTGGCCGGCGTCGTCGTCGTCACCGGAGCCATCAATAACCGTTGGGACCAACAGTGAGGCCGGAGATTTTGGGTCCCATGCCACAGCCTTCAAATCACCGGTGGCGTTGCCGTTGCCATTCATTGTTGGATGCAAGTGGGGATGTTTGAGTGGGTGTCTCTTGTGCTAATCGAAATGAAATATTAAAGTGTGTTTCTCGACATTAGTGGTCGAAATCGCTGCTGTGCTTGCCTGTCTTGATCAATCGAACACAACCAACCAACTATGAACTTTTGTATTTTTGAATTGTTTCGGAWGATGAACAATCCATTTTCGATCCGTCGGTCCTTTTTGGTTTGCCGTGGTTTCACTAAGTGTTTTTGATGCATGATAGTTTTTGAAAAAGTTTGTGGACGGCTTTTGACAGGGAGCGAGAAGCAGAAGACAGAAGGAGCCTCAAWAGTTTGCGGTACTATCCTATCTTTTATATCTTGTATGGATATTATACAATCATACAAATAGAGTGAATCAAACTAGTCATAATTATCAATCAACCTATGGAGAGAGTTGTGTCGCGCGCAATGCGCGCATTGCCAATACGCACTGTACAGTACATACGTAGCCTTTCTGCGTCGTTTCATCATCATCATCGTCATCATCAGCAGGATTTTTACTCCCAAAACCTTCAGGATTCTTTTCAACGAAAATTTCACGCTGCTCGAATATTGTTCCGACAACGACCAACTCATCCATCGATCCATTCGAAAAGCAGGTGGTTGACAGATCTTGCTTGTATTCTTCCCTTCCTTGTCTTCACAGCTATTTACACTCAAAAGCAGAAAATAAGACAAACAGAAGAGGAAGCACTGTATACCATTGCCAACTTYAAGTCAATCGTRATAACGAAAAACAGCATTGTCTGCAGGTAGAAAGAATATAATTTCTTGCACAAGATGGTCGGTGTTTCASAGCGTCGAAGGTCAATACCAGGCCTGTCGATCTGTGTGGGATTAATAATTGTGTCGTGTTTCAGTGATATCAGGGCGTTCGTTCCCTCTGTTCACCAAGGAAACCAGAACCACCATCTCCTGCACCAACGGCAAGCAGGACCAGCAGCATCCGGGGGACAACAGCGATTTACCGTCTCAAATTCTCGGCCGCTGGCGGCTACCAACGGCGAAAGCGGACGAGAAGACGACAACGCGTTTCGAACAGCGAATAGAAGCGATGGCCAGATGAACCAAACCACAGGGGGGCTGGCGTCAGGATCCCCGGGCCAAGCCATTCAGCGCCTTGGTGGTAACCCCGGGCCAACGGTATGGACCGAATTCGGTCGCATTGCCCAGGAACACGACCCCGTCAACCTCGGACAGGGATTCCCCGACTGGCTGCCCCCGAAGTTTGCCGTCGATTCCCTGGTGGAAGCGGTTCTGGACTCGGCACAGTCTCCACACCAGTACACGCGGCCTGCGGGCCACCCCAACCTGGTCAACCAGCTGGCGCGGCGGTATTCGATCCACATGCAAAAGGAGATCGATCCGATGGACGAGGTCGCCGTAACCGTTGGAGCGAGCCAGGCTTTGTACTTGAGCCTCCAGACCCTTGTCCAGCCAGGAGACGAGGTGGTGCTGTTCGAGCCATTCTTTGATCTGTACGTCAATCAAGTCAAGCTGGCTGGCGGCACACCCGTCTTCGTTCCGCTCCGGTTCGAGGCCTACAACGACGACGACGACGACGACGCCAGTGGAGGGGAGTGGAAACTGGATCGAGACGAGCTCATGAAAGTGGTGTCCCCGCGCACCAAGGCCATCATCTTGAATTCTCCGCACAATCCTACCGGAAAGATATTTTCCAAGAGCGAAATGGAAGTCATCGCGGAGTCGCTCGACCTGGCGGGACCGGATTGCGTGGTCCTATCCGACGAGGTGTACAAGTACATTGTCCACGCACCTCCGAAGGAATCCGACTCAAGCACCGACTCCCCCCTCTGTCCGGGGCACACGCATTTCGCATCGCTTCCGGGCATGTGGGACAGAACAATCACTATATCATCGGCCGGCAAAACCTTTTCCGCCACGGGGTGGCAAGTTGGATGGTACGTGAAGCTCATTACGCTGCTGCTGCCATCGTTTGCTGAATTTTTTCGGATCCGTTGCGGGCAGAATTAGAGTATCAGGTTGTGGTCGACTTATTGTACTACCTTTTGCTACTTGTGTGTATCTTGGTTCCTGCTCATATTTCCTGTCGCGTTCTTATCTATCTAGGTGCATCGGTCCAAAGCGGCTGCTGAGTCCCATTCACCGATTGTTGCCGTATGTACAATTTTGCGCTTCGACTGTYATCCAAGAGGCCCTTGCAAGGTCTTTGGACCGCGCCGAGCTCCCCTACGAGGGGCACGCCTCGTATTATGACTACTTGAAGCACAAATACACGAGGAAGCGAGACCTCCTGGCCGAGGCACTGACGAGCGCCGGCTTTGCGGTTCCCGATTACGAGCGAACCCCCGGCGGTGGTTTTTTCATTCTRGCACGGGCCGGACCCGAAATCCAAAAGGTCCTCCCGGAACGGTACGTCCTGGCCGAGAACGAAGCGGCCCCAGGCGGCATCGCGAGACAAGACTGGGCGCTCTGCCAGTGGATGGCAGAAGAAATAGGTCTGTTGTGCATACCTTCGAGTCCGTTTTTCTCGCTGGATCGAGTGAAAGAAGGGGTTTCGGATAGCTTCATCCGTGTTGCTTTCTGTAAGACGGACGAAACRATCGAAGCTGCTGCCCARGCCTTGAAACAACTCAAGGTCCCCGAGGCAGTTGTCGCAGAATAGGTTGGTTTCAACACAAGAAAATGACAAATACAGCTCTCTCGTTTTGTTGTTTTCGATGACACAAAAATAAACTATAGAATAAGAAATCATTAAGACCGAGACGTAATGAATGTAACGACAGATGAATCACTTCTCAAGACCGTATCGAACACGTAGCATTGATTTTCCTCTTCGTATCGCTTGTCAATATGATTATAATCCAATGAAGCCATCGTCACTGTGTTCATCACTCTCTGATGAATCCTCGCCGACTTCTTCTTTCGACTTCACTACCTTATGATTATGTTCTTCTTCAACACCTTTGCTCTTGCCTCTCGACTGTGCCGCCTGCTTGGAAATCAACATGTCTTTCGTTCGGACTACGGACACATTGTAAATAGTACCTGCCTGCCCGAGCCGCCGTTCCTTCCCTCGTTGCAGAGTTTTCATGGCGGCCGATCCAACTACGTTACAAGCCGTAGTGGCATCGAAGTGCATTACTGTTTTGCAAAGATTGGAAATATCACCGGGGAGTCTCAGTGCCAGGGCACCAGCATCCGAACCATCGATCAATCGGTCGCCAGAGCTTACAATGATGCGAGGCTTTGTTGCTAGGCTGCTGTTTTGGAGTTCTTTGCAAGCATGGACCAACGCCTTGCGTTGTTTCAGGTGAAGCAAAGCCGGCGCAATAGGAATCTCAAAACTTGCACCACGTTCTGTAGCTACTCTGACGTCGGCCGACCGAATCCGGTAGGGAAGTTTCAAGCCACGGGAAGAATAATCCAACGTGATGATGTCTGCCATTGTAGCCGACTTACACGCGGATTGAAATGTAACTTCATTGGTAGGGCAGATAGAAACAAGGTCGTACTCGTTAAGCAGGTCTTCTTGTGGCCCATTCGACAAATATGTCCCCATGTCGGACTGGTTTTCGAGAACCACATGAAGTCTACGCAAAACACAAATGTTGGCCTCGTCCTCTCCCTTCGAGTGAGACGGCGTTACGTTAAGCTTTCTTTTCTTAGTCCTGTTGTTTTTTGCTGTWTCCTCCGAAGTCGACCACAACGATTTAGGAATGGCGACATCGGCTCGGTCGTCTGGTTTAGGTCTTCCGTAAACTGTGTGTGTTAAGGCCATGTGCGTGAAACCGATGGATGCTAATCTTTCTCGTATTTCTTTTACCAAGATCTTGCATTCTAAACTCGATGCACCCCCCGGGGTCTGCGGCAAGGGMACCATCAAATCGAATCTTTCTATATTTCCTACTCGAGACCCACGACTACCGCGCAGCTTCGTTGGTCCTCTTTTCCCCATCTTGACGTCGTTTGATTTATGATGTTATTTGCGGATTGCTATATAGTTCTCTCTCTTTGCTGAAATCTTCGTACGRAACYYTCTCGATATCTGAAGAGCTAGAGATTCGGGTGATGGAGTTCTGAGACTCGATTTTGATGTTCGAACGAGTTTCGGATTTTGATGGATGGTTTGAAGGATCTTCGTTACTCTCGATTGATTGACTAGTTCGATTCAATATATTTTGTTTGTGAGGCACATACATCATGCACACGTACTACGTACTCGTACCGTCCGTACCAGTATATCTTGCCTTGTTTGTTGTCTGCTGTCTGCTGGCAGTCTCAAGGTACGAGTACGAGTATGAGGTACAATACATACGTACCGCAAAGCTACGTCGGAATTACTTTCAGTATTTTTTTGGKTTTTCCAAATTACTGCAGTACAGTAGATGCGTACCGTACGTACTATGTACAGTATGATGGACCAGCACAGCCAGGCAGACAGACCATTGATCAGAGACAAGAACTGCTGTAATTTTTCTGATCCTGATTTCAAATATGTATCATGTTCCTCGTGAGAGACACCAATGCTACGTACTGCAACGCGAAACCGATCGAGGAAAAAGGCCAACCCACTCTACATCATTTCTCCTGCTTTGTTGGATCTACGGTACTGTAACTCTCTAGATGCGTAAGAAGCAATTCCAAGACGAACCTCAAGCGCAAACAATATAGAAATGGCTCTTCGACGACCTCCCACTCGCGTAGAATTGAAAGCTGACGACATAGACGAGTACACGAAGGTTAGTGACGACTATTCGGTTGGGTACAGAATCATTCTTTGGTTTCTTCGCGCCAGCCATTGATTTCAATTTAATCCACTTTTGGCTTTCCATTAAAAACAACCCAACATCCTTTGGTGTCAAGCGATGCATTGGTGAGAGGAGTTCTGTAATGAGTAACGTGGAGAACCAGCTCGCTAACTCGCAACGTTTGCCTTGCATTTGAACGTGTTTCCGATATTCAAAGATAATAAGAGAAAAAGAAATGAGCATGGAGGATCCTATGGCAATGCAACACGGTGAAGCTGGTAGAAGCAGTGGTGCAGATGGTGGGCGCATGAAGCGATCGAACATGACTCCTGGAGCTAAGAAATCATCCGCAGCTCAACGGATTGGAATAGGTCGTCAGAGATGACAATCGCACGACCAAAGCGTATAGAGGACATGCGATGCACAAATAATGAATATGCAGTAACGAAACATGATGATCGCCTTTCAATTTATATATTCTGTCGATGATGACTCCTCCGTAAGATCTAGATGAGTCAAAACAGCGATGTTTTGTAAACGCCAAACCCGCTCTCAATATGTACGAAAAAAAAACGTATTTTTGGCTGAATCAATTTGCAACGAATGGAAAAGTGAAGCAATAAGAAGGAAATCGTTGCTAAAAGGTTTTTGTGTAACCCGTAATTAGTTCTCTAAATTCAAAATTTAACTCACAAGCATGGTTTCTTTTCTTAGGAGTTTGCAGTTGGAAAACAGAGAAGTTGAAATTTCGTGGAATATTCTAGTGGCGTTCTTTCGATACACTTTGGCACAGAAATGAAATTTCTTCGCTTCCACTTAGCCCAGCTCTTTAAATTGCTGAGGGAGACGCTACAATCGTAAATCTAAGTGTCTGCCCACACATACAAATGCAGATTTCGCTTTGAAATCCTAGTAGAATCTAGTTTGGATATTTGCTCTTTGGTTCTCCATTCCTGTATCGTAACAAAGGAACCTTTTCATGAAAGACTGATTGGATCTCGCTGAAAACTCGAATTGCGGTTGTACCTTTTTCGATCGTTCGTTTCTCATAAACGATATTCGGGTCGGTTCAAGTCTAATGATCCTGGAAGCGTTGGAGATACTTCTTGAATATTGCCGGTTCCTGGAATACCAATGGTTGAACCAAGCCAACCTGGGCCGAGGATGATGTTCATGCTCAGGAAAAAGACTATCAGTGCCGCCAATATGACGGTGAAAATATTGATACCAAGCATCTGTCCACGGCACGGAATAGAATGTGATAGACAAACGATGAATGAGAATATGGTTTACACTGTTTTAATGCTTGAAGAGCTTCTGACTGCGACAAACTTCATTTACTGAATCATATTGGCCTGATAGCATCTTTTTAAGTAGCAGCAACAGTAGTTTACGCTCAATTAAAAAACGAAATTCATATCGCCATTATTGAGAAGTGATTTTCACCAGTTCAATGAGCTCAATATCTTTTAGAACTCACTTGCTGTAAAACCCTCCACTCAAATTCGATAGGTTGCTCCGATACGACTTCATTAAACTTCTCATCGTCGAGTTCGTCATTGAAATCAATGTCCTCTTTTCCTGAAGGTGATGCAAAAAGACTGGCATCACGACAATTGTGAATAAAGTTGTGGTTATGACATTGATTCGTTCGAAATTTGCCACGATTACGTCGTCCCGGTCTCGATACGAGAACTATGGACTGAAAAGCAGTGGTCCTGTCCCCTATCATGTTGAGCACCAAGCCGACGACAAGGATCGCTGTTACCGCGAACGATTGTTCTCTTCCATTCATCAGAAAAAATAGCTTCGCTCGGTTGAAACTCAGAATAGGAAAAAAGAATGCAACCACTATCTTTTCTGTTCCTCGGTTAGATACAGGTATTCTATCATGCTCTGCGCATTGGAGTCTTCATGATGTCAAAGCTGTCAACATCATGATCAATCAAAATCATAACAAAGTGGATCTTCGGATGCAGAATTTTGTCACGGGACTTAGGCCAGACGACAAGTGTGACAGGTTCCACGTGGTGATCCCTTCACGATGCATGATTCAGATGGAGAAAGAGAATCAATCAGTAGCCAATGGTATCAATTATCAATTACTGTATTTTTATCCTGTTTACGGTACGGTACGAGAGCGATGCCAGTGCCATACTTGGAACACGATACTCTGTGCGTGTTGAATTGGAAACGCATGTCACATCGCGTGAGCTTGATAGATGTAATTGATTCGATATCGTCCATCATATTGGCATGTACTCCGCATCTTTCATAACGAATGAAATCGAATGACATCTTACTCGAGAGCATCGTAAATCTGCAAAAGTTATTAGAAAAAAGTTATTTCCTAACGTCATAAAGAAAACAAAATGAAAATTTCGATCTCCCTCCTCAAAATATTCCTTGGATTGGTGTTCMTTGTCGGAATGAGCACGGTTGTTGGCCAAACTACCGAAGCCGTCGATGATGCGGCTGAAGAAACGGAAGCAGCAGAACCTGTTCAATCGGGCCCATTGATTGATCTGCTGGGAACGAAATTGCAATCTTTGAAAATGGTCGACGAACAGTCCGCCTCGGTAGTTGAGCATTACACCAACGAAGCACTGGCAGGCAAAAAAGTTATTGGTCTCTATTTCAGTGCAGATTGGTACGTACTAATGTCTATTTCTATGCCAGTTGGTTGTTCTGAAGTGGGATAATTCACCGGACTCCCTTTCCTCACACGAATTGCGTTGCATTCCGTATTGTTGCTTTAAGGTGTGGGCCCTGCCGGCAATTCACTCCTGAACTAGCATCATTTTATGACAAGATGAACAAAAGACGTGGGCAAAAGGACAATTTTGAGATTGTTTTGATTTCTCGTTGCCGAGATCAAAACTCGCACTATCAATACTTTGCAAAAATGCCATGGTTAGCACTACCTCTAGAGGAAGCTGCGGGAGAACGAGGCCAGCGACTGAGTGACAAATATGGAGTCAAAGGCATTCCGACGGTTGTTCTTGTCGACGATTTGGGCCAGACTATCACCACAGAAGCGAGAAACAAAATCCCCGCCGATAGAGCTGGTATTGGTTTCCCATGGCGAAATCCAGCTTCTCAGCTTTACAATGCTCTGGTCCCTCGTAGCCTCCGTATGATGATTAAGCTCCAGATTGATACAATCAAATCGAAAGTAGTGCAAAAAGTATTGGGATTGGTTGGGAGAGGGAAAAAATAGGTTTGATACAACTTTTTCTTGTTRAAAATCTAAACAAAAGTATTCATAGAAACCTTATGGTCCCTACTAGGTGTTTGGGCAAACTTGTAGCAATATATAGAGGAGCGCTTCGGTTTTGATAGTATTAAATAGAAAATCTCGAAGACCATATCTTATTGTCGCCGTACTCTTTGCAACGGAGCATCAGCCGTTGAGTTACCTTAAACCCAGTTAGTTGCCCGTAATTCCCAATTGCTCATAGATATTTCCCAGCTTCTCGTACTGACCAATGATCTCCATCAAAGTTTCCCGGCGGTCTCGTGCATCCCCTTCGAAATAGAAGGGATCTCCGCGCGCAGTCAGCAAAATTTCAAATCGATCATGGTAATTCTCTACGAGTTCCCTGGCAGACTCAACTTGGCGAGATACTCCTGCTTTGTTGGTTGTGATATAGCCCCTGTGGTCGAGAGCAGGACCAGGAGAATCCATTCCGGGATTTTCTTCCTCTCTTGAATCTTCCAACGGCAAAGAATATCCCGACGCACAAAGCTTGAGTTCTGGAAATACATATGTCGTGCTTCCAAAGGTGCGGCCAGGCGTATATACAGCAAGAACCTGTTTGCCCTCTTCGTTGGCGCGGATTGTGTCAGGTGTAAATCCACCATTTGCATCCAATTCAATCACTGAATCGTCGTCTTCCTCTTCTCCTGGTGGCTTTCGTTTCCCGGTCATAATATCTTCTGCCATCTCAGGATCCCATTCGTTCACGGTGAATGGTAGACCTGATTCTTTGAATATTGACCCGGTGTCAATTTTCCCAGTTTCATTTGGTTCTTCGACCATGGCCCATGGCCCATAGCCGTCCAGACGCTGAGTGATTGAGTCACGACAATCTCTTGGTATATCCATTCTATATGCAACGGTTGCTGTTTCGGGGAATTCGCGTTTCCACTTTGTCAGATCCGCTTTGCGAACAGAATAAACTCCGGGAGCTTCGTCATAATGAATACATTCCTGGCTTGTAACTAGAATAGCAGACAGGCGACCATTTGGTCCCATGACAGATTTCATTTCCTTCAGTAGCTTCTCAGAAAATGGTGGGATGTCCACCATGACAAAATCATCTCTCTCTCCAGAAGATAGCGAAGAAGATGTTTCTTGAGAATCGGACGTTGATACCTCATCGTCGTCGTCAAGGTACATTTCAAGGTCGATTTCGTCAAAGTCCAGACCCAAATCAACATCTTCTTCCTCTTCGTCCTCTTTTCGATTCAGACGAATCAGATACCGAACAGCCTCGTATGCACCTACAGAAGTTGATGATAGGATCCGAAGCGCTTTGACACCTTTCCCCAGCCCAGTTATTGGGACAAGTTGGCTGTAGAAACGATCTTTTTGGGTCTTTCCCATCTCGTCAGAGACCGACAATCCAGTTGTTGGAATAGGGACATCCCCCAAGTCTCCTTCGACACTGTGCTCTTCCAGGTACGGCGAAGCGTCGGCCATGTTTTCGTCGCTATACATGTTACCTCCTGTGGCGCCTGTGCCCTTTTCTGGTGGAGTGCTCAAAGTGTCGGTTAACCAATCCATCGAGGGAATCTCATCRTTTTCATTGCTCTGTGCGAAAATAGCAGAGCACGTCGCCGTGCCTCTGAACGTAGTTGACGAGTACCAACACCTTCTTCGAAGAGTCGAAAATTGCGACAATGATRATGCTAATGGAATATGAATCAGCATCAGCAGAGTCGATGTGACGAGCGCGATGTATCCCGAGATCCTGCACTTCAATTTTTCTTTGCTGGAAATGTTTTCGGAACCTTCTAATACAGTGTGACAAATCATTGTCAGGTACAATTTATCACTGGTGAGATTTGCTTTTTTAAAAAAACTTTGTAGGATCTGCAACAAGTGAATCTTCCATGCAGATCAGGGAAAAAATAGAAGCAACCGAAGTTCGACGGAACGAATTGTTTTTGTTGCCGTTTTGTTTTTGTTCTGACCTACCGGTACAGGTTTGATGATAGAGAAGTGATTTTTTGATGGACGATGATGGATCAAAAATCAATCGTTTTTTCGATGATTTTCCTCGCGATTTCGATTTTCCTTGATTCATGTATGGTGTGACGGCCAGACTGCACAATCATTTTCAGGAAAGAAGAGGACAAAAAAGCAATCTCATCATCCCAACAATTGGGTCAATTGGTCTGCTTCGGTGGCAGTGGAAGTCGAAGGTGTGTGCTTCATTTGTTACATTGCATGCCACCACCAGCAATCAGTTATATAAGTTGGTATTTCATTCCCGTAACTTTATTGTTTTACGATGTTTCTTATAGTTCAAAACCCTACCGGCTCTATGACTAAAAAGATGAGTATACCATGTCTCTTAAAAATCCACCCCCCAGACCCCCCTTCCGCTGAGCAAACCATTTACAGTCAAAACTGCTTTAGTCTTTTTTAATGTTTCGACTTCCATAATTTTTTCCGTGAGTTTTTTTGGTATGGATGTCAGTGAGCCTTTTCTCAAGCAAGCAATTACTGGAAAATTCACTACCACCAATGATACTAGTAGTAGCCTCCTGATCAACAGCAAGAAGAAGTCTTTCCCCCCTGCTGCTGCTGTTGTTGTTGTCTTTCCAGGGGTGATACAAATTGGGGTGCTGTAAACGCAATCAGGACTCTGTTCAACAAACTAATTGAATTTCATGTTAAAAATGAAGGAGATTTGTTTTACCACTTTGGACTACCAAAATAAATCCATTTGATTCACAGCTACCACAAAATCTTATGAGGTGATAGGCAGATGTGCTAGTACAACAATTGTTAATTGATGTTTGTGGTTACTAAAGAAAACAATAAATTTACACAATAAACAATTATATCAATTTGTTTCATTTTTCTTGATGTTAACAGTTGTCTCTAATAAATGCAACTGAAGCTKAAGTTAAACTGGAAACGATGTCGAAATCTGTAATGAATACAACTAAAGCTTGAGTTAAAGTAGGAACGACGACGAAATGACTTCCTCAATTGTTTCAGTAATGGGTTGAAACAAGACCGGAGTATCGTCAACCACAGCCATTTTTGTCACATACTCTTCGGAAACGTAGCCAACAACTCCAAGCATTGCTATTCGACCATGCTTGATTTCTGCCAATTTCATTTTCTCTCTCCCTTCCCTATCCGGGGGAAACAAATTCAAAGGATCGAATCCGATGTTTCCTGGAAAATAATCTGCAGAACCCCGACGAGATTTCGAAACTCCATACATATCAATGGCAGCCGACATYCCCAAACAGAAACCCCAGAACCGAGGATCAATTCGGTCCAATCCTCCATTCAATACTGAGGGCACACGGTCGCCATCGTCAAGGACGGATGGGGCGTTGAAAAATTCGGCAATGTTTCTATCCTCGAGTTCCGAGATAGGCCAGCCAACGGCTGCAAGCATTGCGAGTCTCGCGTGCTTTACTTCTGCCTCTCTGTAGTCTAATAACAATTCATCGCTAGTAGCCAATCCGAGTGGGTCAAAGCCAACATTTCCCGCCAAGTCGGACTCGAGAAGCACCGCTGGGCATTTGAGGAAGGGAATGGATTCAGACATGGTCTTGCCCTTTTGTGTTGGAAGTGCACAATCTTCTACCTCCTCTAGCTTTGCCTGAAGCGATTCTTGTGGAGGGATACCAACGCCGTCAATGAATCTTGATTCGGGGTCCGACGCAGTGGACGACTTCGTCACAACTGTTGCCGATCGCCCATGACCAGTAGGAGCATGGCTTACGAAGCCAGTCGTTACTGAGGGAGCGAGAAAAAGAGTTGCAATCGCCGCGGCAGCTGATTTCATCGTAGTTGAATAACTTAATTTGCGAATAGACGTCCTTGGGGCGATGGTGAATCGATAAGATTGATACGAAGTCTTATTTGATTACTGTATATCGGTGTGTGTAATCGAGATGTGAAGACAGCCGAAATTGCGGCAAACAATCGTTAGACAAAATAATCTTAGTAGTATTTTACTTGGTTTGGGACTGGTTCTTCGAAAACTGGATGAGTGAGAAAGTAGGAAAGCATTCTGACATGACGTTTTTTTTTTTTTTGGGTCAGGAATGACGACATTTTTTCATCATCATTTGTATTAAGTAAGTAAACTCGTAACGTATTTTCGAAAAACACGCTTCTGACCCGTGTCCACGATTGGTCGTGAATCAATGAGAAAGCGTCTTCATTCTTTATTGTGAGGCCATTTATTCACAACAGTGAAATGAAAGCCGTACGAATCGTACGAGAGATAGTACTGAGAGTACGTATGCTTACGTAGTCAATACAGCAAGAGTACTGTATTGATTTAGGTACGTACGGTACTCGTACACGGTTGGTTGGAAGGGGTACGGTAGTGAATTACAGTRGTACTATCTGCGACAAAAAACTCGACACGATGGAACCTCGGCAATAGGGAACTACAGTAGTACGTATCGCTAGGAGAGGCAATTGGGATGCCAGTGCAACAGCACTTCATTCTTTCAACAAGGTTCAGTTCCGACAACAGTAGAATCGGTAGCATCCAAGTTATGATAARACCTCCTACTGGTTCGGCTTCAAAACATGTTCGTTCTCGGCAGTCTTGYCGTTGGTGGTCCTGTCGGATTCGCTACACAATAAAAGTTGGTATCATCGCTGGAGCAATTTATTTCGTGTCCGCAGCAACAACAGTTTCTACATTCTCGCCCCATTCTTCGTTGTCTTCGATATCGCGACATCGTAACGATGACAACCATAAAACAGACTTAGAGACAAATGCAATAAATGATTCTCCTCCCTTCGATCGAATGCGGTTGATTCAGCTACAAGCTGTGGTCTTTGAAAATTACAAGGACGACGAGCACGACAACGATCTGACAACAATGCAACCCAACAAATTTTTGAATCGGAGGCAGACAATGTCAGCTCTATTTCTTTCGTCCGCCATGTTAATTTCTGCACCGTTGGTTGCAGCGTCTGTGGAAGAAAAAGATTACGCGAGTACTGATTCTGGAGCAACAGAAACTGCCCATACTATTTCAAAGGATGAAATTCGATCCTTTGGCACCAGCTCTAGCAGTATATTACGCRCTTCGGAACCAAACTCGCTTCAAGAAAGCATCTCTGGTTCCATTTCTGGAGCGGCACTTGCCACAGTGAAGACTCTCGTAAAGTTTCCTTTGGACACGGCGACCGTACGATTACAAATGCCAAATTCGGTATACTCGATTCGTGACCCATTGACCTTGTTCAATGGTTGTTTCAATGGCATTTCCCTCACCTTGCTGTCCAATATTCCAGCTGGAGCAGTGTTTTTTGGAGTTAAAGATGCCGCCAAGGTCGCTCTGAAAAATTCCGATGGTTACAGCACACAACCAAGGTGGTTGACTACTTCTTTGGCAGTTTCAGCTGCTATGATCCCATACTGGATTATCCGAAATCCATCTGAAGTAATCAAAGTAAGGCAGCAAACAAACATTGAGGGATATGGAGAAGGAGTTTCTATTATTACAGCACTGCAAAAAACTGTACGAAGTGAAGGTGATACCGATGACGATGACGATGAGAACACATCTGACCTTTATACAGGATATTGGGAGAATATTTTTTATTCCTTACCGGCAGATATTATCAAGTTTATTGCGTATGAATCTATAACTGATGGTCGCAAGAATCTTTCGCCTCTGGAAGGTGCGAGAGCCGGTGCCCTGGCAACTGCCATGTCGCAACTCATAACCACACCCCTGGATGTCGTTCGAAATAGACTGATGACAGGTAAGGATAGAAGTGGTTCGCCTCTGTCGGATGAAGTTAAGACTAAGGGATACCTGGAGAGTTTATTTGATCTAGGGCGACAAGAAGGCTTGAGTGGATTGTTTGCCGGAGCAACGCCGAAAATGGGAAAAGCGATTCTCAGTGGCGCAATCCAATTCGCCACTTACGAAGAAACCAAGCAATCAATGTCGAAGGCAATATCGCGGTGACAACAATCGCAGGCTCTCACAGCATGAATCAATATAGTAGATTTATGCAAAGATAGGATCTAGTAGTGATCACACCCTTTCTTTCCTGTGCTGTGCCATACTAGTGTTGATGATGATGATGATGATGCCACTAAAGTTGAACTTTGACAATAACGGTGCTGAGACATTTTTTGTACTATGCTGGACTTATTCCCTACTAGATATGTTGAATACCTTCCGTTCAACAAGCAAAAATGAAGGAAACACATATTACAATAGTTCAGGCAGTAATAACTTGTAGAAATAGTGAAARCTGATCTGTTTGTATCGAGACTGAGAAGGTTGTTTTGTTGTCTTGAAAAAAAATAATGAAAATACAGCAGTGCGGTGTAACTCCTAACCTGACTAACTTGAAAATCTTTTTTGGCACAAAAATCTACTGTATCTACTGTACTGTACTACTGTACGTATTATCAACGAAAAAAAATCCTTTACTACGATCTGACACCAGTAACCCTGACAAATGTCACGTAACGCTCAGAGTGCACGGTACAAGGAACCGTAAAAATGTGCCGTACAGGTAGGCATGGAATGTTCAAGATGAAACACATACCGTGCTATACCTTCCGGTACAAAACGATGTCATATTAAAAGTGAAAAGAGAACACASAATGACGAAAACAAAGATGAGCCGTACATGCAATTCCATTGCCGTAGTACTTCTGGTCCTCCTCGCGAGTATGGATACGTCGAATGCATTTCTTGGCGGCACCGGCAGAGCAACATTTCGGAAACATTTGACCTTCCCTCCGTTCACTATCCCGCATCAAGGGAATCATGAAGTGCCACCGTTTGTGACGGTTGAGTGCAATGAAAACATCCCATGTCGGCCGACGAGACTGGAGGCAATTCCTTCGTGTGTTCGGGATGGTGTTCCGGCCTTGACAAAATCCCTCTTCCGTTACGGAGGTCGAGTACCGCTCTTGCAAGCCTTTGGATTAAACGCATTTCTTTTCGGAGTGTTGCGAACGAAATTACTGAAGATGCTGACCAATGAGGGATACTTTCACGCATTGGCTCTGGGTACCGGCCTCTGGGCTACTCTSGGATGGCGAGGGTGGACGACTTGCGTCCTTTATTTGTTCCTTGGATCGGCTGTAACAAAAGTGAAATTCCAAGAGAAGGAGAAACTAGGTATTGCCGAAGGCCGAGGAGGAAGAAGAGGACCAGAAAATGTTTGGGGTTCGGCCGCGACTGGACTGGCATGTGCCATCTGTTCCGTACAGGGCCCARAATTTCTCGGGATTCGTTCGGATCTCTACATTGTTGGGTACGTTGCTTCTTTGGCAACCAAACTATCCGACACATTTGCGTCAGAAATCGGCAAAGCCTACGGAAAAACTACATTTTTAATAACAACACTGGAACGATCGGAACCCGGAACGGAGGGAGCGGTCAGTTTAGAGGGTACGGCGGCATCGGTCGTTGGAGGTGCTCTGATTTCCTTGTACGGTTTATACATGGGATTTCTCACCCCGAAAGCGGTTCCAATTTCGATCTTTGCCGCATTTGTTGCCACGAATATCGAGAGCGTTCTCGGAGCCACATTGCAAGGAAAGAAAAGTCTGGAGTGGATGACGAATGAAGTTGTCAACTTTATCAACACACTTATCGGTGCTGCAATCGCAATCGTCTGCGGGATGTTCTTTCTGTAGAGGGTACTGCACTGCTAGATATTTAATCAACGTTTTCGTCGTTTGGACGTCCTTCGCATCTCGCTATTTGTGTCGTTGGTACCGTCGGCCATAGGTCGCTTTGATAGTGTATGGTCGTGCAGGTCGTATGCATTGACTCTGGCTGCTGTCCATAATGTGGTTGCAACACGAGCTGTGGTCCATTTGCCTCGCAGCGTCTTCGCAATTGTGATACAATGTTCGTTCACTGCCATGTAGGTCGGTAGCGTATACGTTCGTTTCGGCAAAAAGCAGTCGATCACTTCGTCGTACATGTAGGCAAATACATCCGGCCGTGCAAGGGCCAAAACAGCGCTCGCCGTAGCGGGACCAACTCCTTTCAGGCTAGAAACGTCCTGCAAGGCTTTCTTCCTTGCCTCGGTGTCGCTTTCGGTCGCACCTCTGGCTTTTGCAATCCCCGCGGACGAATGCTCTCGGACCGAAGCCTCCGAATTCGATGCCAGGTGTTTCTTCAGGGCGTGCCGGGGTTTCCCCACGGAAAACTTCCAGCTCACGGCAGTCATGAGCTCGTCTTTGGTAATGAATCTTTTAGACACATCGTTCGAAAGAAGAAGTCCAAGCTTGTCGTATTCTACCTCGGTATCTTTCAAACCCTTGACGTGAGAAACGATATCCGRATATTGCGATTCTACCAACTCCCATATTTTTGGATCGGTGCACTTAGAAAGCCGTTTCGCCGCCGCAACACCTGGTCTTGGTTTCGACATTATRAACAGTTATCGTGGTCTGGAAGAAATCGAGAGTATARGTGGTGACTATATAGGTTGTCTAGAAAAAGATTTGTTTTGCGTAATCGCAGGGTATGGTCGCCGCCGGTAAGTTCCGGGAAGGAAATGATTGTTGAGATTCCAATGCGTCGACGAGATCACGATCAGAGCGGACGCGAAGATATCGAATATCGAAGCCGAAAATTATGGCGCGCTYAGTGTCGGGACCAGCCGGAGTTTTAGGTTACGTGCGAGAACGTAGACGTTCGTACGACTTYAACACTACAGAACTGTGTTTTTTCATTCTTTACAGTACTAGTACCACAATCACTATCGTACCGTACGAACGTACAGCTAGMGTATGTTTTTACAGGTTCAAYGATTTGAAATTGAAAAGTTTCACCACCTAGTCATATTTATTGTACGCAAGTCCAACTCAACATCAGAAACTCGATAGAGCTGACCGTGAGAGTTAGATCCGTGGAAATTGAAAGAAAAACCCAATCAAGGCGTAAGCACGGCAAAGGTGCAGCTGSACGGCTATCGAATCAAATATGACAGAGTACGAGGCTGCGTATACCGCCAAGGATCTCATTCTGTATGCGTTGTCTCTCGGGATGGGATCCCAGGTAGACGACGCCAGCGAATTGAAGTTTCTGTATGAGCGTGACGACAAGTTYGTGGGAGTTCCAACATTTTGCTTTGCCTTTACATTTTGGGCAATGAGAAACAGAAAGGAGAATAGAATCGGTATATCCACTACTCAGAGAATACCTCCGTTTCCGCCACCAGTCATGTCCGACGAAGAAGTTATTCCCCGTCGGTTCCGCCGCAATAACACGGATATTTCCAACATGCCCGTCATTCACACGTGGCAATCGATTGTGTGGCATCGGCCAATAGARGTGCCGACGTCGAATCTGGCGGTAACCGTCCACATCAATTCAGAAACGATAGCGACACAACCAAAAACAATAGGAACGTTTGTAACGTCTCAATCGAACGTAACAAGACCCAACAACAACCGCCAACCATTGTGCACCATGCAATCCACTGCCTTGGTGCTGGGTATGGATCCMAAGAACGTCATCAGTTTTAACGCGGGGATAAAGCGTCTTACGTCTAACCCAAAAATTCCGTCCAAAAGTGAGCAAACAGAAGGCAAAAAGACACCTRTATTCGAATGGACGTACCAAACGACCCAGTCCCAAGCACTGCTATACCGAATGGCTTCCGGCGACTCAAATAACATACACGTAGATACATCCGCATCGGAGATGCTTGGARCCAACAAGAAGGCCCCACTTTTGCACGGTTTGTTTACACTGGCGCTAGCGTTTCGTGCCATTTTAAAACTTTTCGATRCCGATCCTTATCGGAGCTCTTTGCGGCAKGAGTTTGGTGGTGTAGAAGACTGTGAGTTTTTCTTTCGAAAACTAGAGGGGGCATTCAAGGCACCGGGTTTTGTAGGAGATTGTCTAAGCATCAAGATATGGGATCTTTCCAGCACACCAGAGGGGGTGAAGACGAACAAAACTTTCAAGAGGTTCCTCTTCGTGATTATAAACAATGATTCAGGTASAAAGTTGGTAGATAATGGATATGCGGAAATCGAGATTGCATCGAAGACGTTATCGTCAGCAAGCAGATCGCGGTTATAACGCAAAATGTCCACTGCGAGCAGCCAACATACAGATAATGATGATGATGATGTTCTTYACATTTCAGCTGAAAGCAATATGCCCTTCTTTTCGAAACCATCTGACAAAATTAGAAACTGAAATATGACGACAATCCTCAWCCCTTACCAGATTATCTTTTTGTTGACTTATACAAGAAGAGACAAAGTCGTCCGTAAGATATTCTATCAAGAAAAGATTTATGATATGCTTGGCTTTCCCTTGCAATTTAAAAAAACTCTACGCATCAATTCTCCGTCTCAATGCCGCCGAGATTACATACGATAATGCAGCGCCAGCGAAAACTCCAGCCCAATCCAGTGCAACCTTTTGCACTTGRTTCCAGAACAATTCATTTTCGATTTCTTTTTTCTTTCGCTGGAGTTCGTAGTGAGCCTGCATGACAGATGCCGTTCCAGATTTGTCGAAGCTACCGCTCAAGCTGGTGGAGATATATTCGAAGTGAGTTTGCACAACATTTTCTATAATCATGCCCTCAAGCACCTCTGTCTCAGACGACTTGGGCCGTGAGATTTCGTGCATGGGCCAGTCTTTTGCTATCGAATCAGCACTCTTCTGGCTATTCTCCAACACAAATCTTTCCATGTCCGCCGGAGCCAAAATCCAAACTTGATCGTGGCGAGTCGCCAGTAGGTTTCCAATCACCACATGACAACCATACTTGTCAATCGCTCCTTCTGCCTTCTGACGTAGGATGGCTTTATCGGTTTCCAGTTTGAAGCTGCAGATRAATGCATCCGGCGCCCATTTGGATCGTAACAAACCCATCACCTTGGGAACGGGCCATAATTTTAGATTTAAGCACTCGTTACCTTTTTCCTTGCTGAGCGCGCTACCAGAATTCTTGTCTGGAATTGAGCGGCTCTGAATTTTATGCTGTGAACGTTCCGCGAGAGGCACGTAAAAGTCGGACACCGCGGCTGCCAAATAGAAAATAGCGAGAGCTTGGCTGTTTCGCAAGGATTCGGAAGAYAACTGAAGTTTCGCGAGGTAGTCTTCTACGGATCGAAATGGTATCGTTAAGATTCTTCCCTCCTCCAAAGCAGATTTTCGCTCGTTAAGAGCTGTGAGAAGTGGAGTTGAATTTAAGATTCGTCGATGCAATTGAACGCCACCTCTATATGACGATCTTTTGTTTGTACCGCTGCTATTGTTTGAACGCCTGAGCATTCTGTTCGCACCATCTGCATTGTTCCCTGTGTCAACCGAGGAAGGATCGGACAACCACGGATCGCCGTTCTGTTCTGCATCTAATACTGCTTGGACCAACTGATCTTCTTGGTCTTCATCTAGATCACCCGTTGCAAACAATTTTCCCAGACTTGCCATCGAAATTCCTTCATTAGGCATTGATTTYTTCCCCATTATCAATTGGCTCAGCACTCGCCCGTACGGTGAGGCACTACCCTTCCTCCAGAGGTGAATGACTGCATAGCCGCGTTTCAGAAATTCTTTGGAAACGAAAAAARTTAGAGATGTATGGCGCTACACCTTAAGGCACAACAGCGGTACCCGCATCTCTTAAAGTTTTAATACAACTCTCACCTTCCACSGAAATTGCGCCCCGCTTTCCAGTTGAGAAATTGTCCAGACAACGGACGCTGTTGATTTCTAGATCAGCCGCGGTTCCACCCGATGAGACCAGTGCGATGGGGCGGTGATGTGATGCATGGCGGACAACAAAGGAGTCGAGTTCGAGATCCAGCGACCTACGATCTTCGTGTGGAATGGCGTCCACAAAAGATTGGACAACCGCTTCATCGCTGTATTTTTCTACGCCAGGATTTCCGTCACCCTTGGAGGTATTAGTGGCATTGTCATCGACCGAAGACGACATGATCGATTCGTTTCCGTCGYGTTGACAATTGATCGAAAGGATAACTACGTATGTGGGTGAAACGGTGACGGTACGTACTGTTAAATTGAGATGGTACGAAAATGCCTTCATGGTGTGAGATCGAGGAGACGTATTTTTTCGTACCGTTTTTTGGTTTTTGATCGATGATGTTTGATGTTACCGTATGTCGACGGTAGTGTTCTCAACTCTTAACTATAATAGATACTATACATATCTATGAGTATGTTACCTCCCAGGTGTAAAATAATATGAGCCATCCCGTAGTTTATGTACGGTAGGGTACAAGTAGTACATTACGGTATCTAAGTGATCGTCCTCGCATGTGCTTAGTTCCATTCTGAGGTACCGTCGAAAATCGTACTTCGCACTAATGGCGTACTTCGGTGGGAAAAGCACTGCGGGGCGGTAGGAATCGGAGTCTAAAAAATACTTCTTGCCAGGTCCTACGTAGAATTCTGAGCTTGCGGGAATGAGTCTATCGTGCAGAATAAGAGCCATCGTGAAAAAGTCGGAAGTCTCATGAAAAAAATTGGTGTGTGTGTTGTGGTGTCGTTTGAAAACGGTTTCATGTTGGAATCGTTCGCCGAACAATTTTCTGGAGGAATCGTAGGTGCTTGTTAAGCTTCATCATTTACTGTCTCGAATACTGGGATAAAAGAAATAAAAAAGGCTGATTCCATCGTGGCACCAAAAAGAGGAAGACAAAGAAACCCAGAGTAATGGAAGCAGCGAGAAAATGTTCTGTCCAGAACGAGAAGAATGGTCGGGTTCRGAGCTTGAGAACAATCAAAAACCATTGCCGTTGAAGCAACGCACGTCGTCTTGTACCGATCGTCGCGACTTTACACCGAATACCTGGATTTCTCTCTTACAGCTAATCAAGTTCAGGGAGTACCTTGTTACTGTCAATCATTTTTCGATTTGGCGAAGACACAATGCATGGTCAATGGAGAACGGGAAGGATCTACGTGCCTATATAACACAACGATATTCAAGCGCTATGGTCTTCATGTCATTGTTGCTTTCCACGGAATTTGGTGTACTTTTCAACTCCTCCACCGTTGCTTCACAGGTCCGAGACAATCTTGTAAATGCCCATTGGAACACTGTTGGTTTCTGGGCAGGATTGTTCATCATCATTTCGGCACTCTTCACCATACTCAGTCTCATCAGCACTTTCTCTTTCACTGCGATGATCAGTGCCATTAATGAGGCCAATGCTCATTGCATTTTGCGATCGTCGATTGGGCAATACGCCACAGAACTCCCCGGGAGATTTATTGTTGGCAGTATCTATACATTTTTGATATCATTCATGGCTTTCTTTTTCATGTTGCTACCAGTGGGATATTTTTCGATTTGTCTCTTGGTGGGGACGGTAGCTCTATTYGTCCATGTTGTCAGCGTTTTCAGCTCCTTCGGGCGTATCATWATGCACACAGGTGCAATGAGCAAAGAGCGAATATTTTCGAGCGAATACGAGGAATCCCTCGTGCCACACAGTCTTCATTCTAACTTACTCTCGAAGGCCAAGTGCAACATCAAAAACAATATCAGCATTATTCGACAATATCGAACCAAACAAAAATCAATAGATCGTTTTCTGTTCGAAGAAGACCTTTACGATCACCTTAGTGGGACATCAGAGTCAGTGAAAACCTCAACGATAGACCATAGATTCGTCAATACGGCAAATGCAAATAGGATACGAGCTGATTCGAAAGTACGATTTGCGGATGAAGAACAAGGTCTAATTAACAACGGAAAGCACCCGTTCGGAGAAAATGGAGATCAAATCTACAGAACCAATCGCCATAACCCTTCACTGACACCCTTGTCGGATCTTTCGGGGACCTTGCTGTACCAGGGAGACCAACTTTCTAGCACGCGATCAACAATTAGTGATGATACTATAGCAAGTGTTCCTTCCAAAGATGAAACAGGAAGCGCTTCGGCGAGAAAATTTTTCACTACATCAGAACGTCCCCAGCTAATATCAGCTCTACCATTGCAACGAGGTAATAGTATCATTAGTTCAGTCAATACCGTTAGCAATGCTAGCTTGGAGCAGTGGTTGCGAGGTTCTCAAAGCGGGGATGGGGAGAAAGATGATGATGAATTGAAATTGAAAAGGTCGCTTGATGCAAAAAGGAAAGACGAAGACAAGAGTCAGCAAATTTTCGTACCCCAAATGGGTTCTGAAAAACCAGTTTCGATCAACACCTCCACGTGGATAAATAGTGTTSCCAATGAAACCATCAAGTTAGACGAGAAAAAAGACGAATGGAACAGAAGTAGCAAGGTGCCAAAACAACTGGATCTAGATTCTCGATCTATACTTGATCGTCGTGCTAAGGAACGCGAGATGTCAGAAGATGAACGCTTCGTCTCGGACTATGGAGACTTCGGGAACRATTTCACAAAGGTTGAAGAACGCGCTTTTCCCCGGACAAATGGAAATTTTGAGGATGATTCGCCACCCCAAAAAACTGAAGACGTTGGCAATATCAGTMTGATGCAAAATGAACGGACTAAACTGCTAAAGTAATTGGAGCAAGCTATTTGATGGCTTATCGCGTGTCGCCTTAAGGGCAGACGTACCGCATCACATGATATAATCACAGTACGTAGTAGAAGTACTTTACAGGATTTGAATTTGGAAAACTAACAGATCAAAAATTCATTTAAACTACTCGAAGGTAATGACTGAACTAGAATAACAGGTCAAAGTTTGGTGGTACTATCTAGCAAGATTAGAAGGCTGGTGTGGTGGCAGTTTGGTGGCATTTGATAAGTTGCTGAAAATGTTTCGACTTTCTCTTGCAGCTCACCGCAAAACAAAAAGACCTACTRTATTCATCATCAGGCAGTGGTTCTCGGATTCAAATGAATTTTGATTTTTCTTGTCTCTCGRAAATAGAATGTGACTGAATGTTCGAATAGGTCACGAGTATTCATCACCACGAACGCATCAAAACCGATCATCAGTATTTTTTGTTCTGYATCGTACGGTRCGGTAGCTTCGAATTTTGGATTTCTGTYGACAGTATCTGGCTGAAGGATGAACGCTTCAAGTCCCTCGAGCTCATTCTTGTAACTGTGCTCACCGGCTTCACTGCCTAGTTCAATACCTTTATACTAACGCRTAAACGACTAGAAATGCAAGAGCAAGGAAAGRAGATGACGGAAATTCAACCTGAGCCCAAAGCAAAAGAAACAGTCGCTTCTGTTGAAACGAAGAAAGATTGCGATGCCACACCGTCGGCCTCTTCTGTAAATGAGAATACTGAAATTTCYGGCGCATCRAACGTCACCTATCGCAGCTCTCTGGATACAACGCCTCGAAAGGTAGTTGTTCATAACGTCTTGAAGTTCTTAAACAAGAAGGATCTTGATGCGATGGTTCAATCGTGGCTTGACGATGCCAAAAAAAATGATGGATTTCGACTTGTAATCGATCGTTATAGAAAACCCCCTCGCAACGGATGGGTCACTGTTACAGTAGCAGAGGATTGCATGGTTGAACCTTTTATAAAACTAATTAATGGAACTAAGAGAGTCAACAAACGAGGGCAGATCATGGTGGCAAAAAGGGCGGGCGAAGATTCTGGCAATAGGAAGAAACGTAGCCGAGACGGCAACGACTCTACTACCGATRGCAAGCGAGCTCGGCATGATGTTCCYGTTTGCCCTACACCATCACAAATTCGGAGCAAGCTGACTGCACTCTGGGCAGAACCATACCAAATCCAATTGGAAACCAAAAAGAAAGACATGATTCGAAACTGCGCGATGAAGATTGAGAAAGAGATGAAAGCAAGATTCCGTACGATCGAAAAAGAGGCGAGACGCAATCCCAACAAAAAAGAGAAACCAAAACAGTTTGCTTGGATAAATGCGACACCTAGTATTAAAGTAGAAAATGTGATGAACAGTCCAGTCATAACAAAATACCGGAACAAATGTGAGTTGACATTTGGCTACCGATGTCCGGATGAAAGTGAGAGTGGCACAGTTGACAAAGAAACTCAGTCAGAAAAAAACGGAGAAGAAATCCAAGATAGAGAGAGAGTCCACGAAAAAAATAKACACAGCGCTGATGAATCGGTACCCGGAAAAAYCGGCATCTCTTCACGTATTCCTACCCTTGGATTCCTCCCATATGGATGGCGCCATTCTGTAGCCCGCCCTCACTGCTTGCAGAACATACCCGATGAAGTTTGTGCAATATCTGACCTGATTGACGACTTTCTATTGAGCAGTCCATTTGCGCCGTATGAAWCTGGCGTCCATCGAGGTCTATGGAGATCCSTTACGATTCGCAGCTCGGAACGAACTGGAGAGGTAATGCTGATTGTTGTTCATGCGTCACCGGAGGGCGCAGCGGGAGACGAAAAGCCAGAATCTGACAGTGAAAAATCCAGGAAGGAAAAGCGCGATTTGTTTGAAAAAGAGAGAGATCGATTGGTTGCAATTTTAACCAAAAGTAGATTGTCAATTCCGAAACGAGATCTACCAATGGTTGATATAATCAAAGAAAGTGATAATGCGAAGGATGAGAAGGTGACAACTGGTAATGAAAAGTCCGTAGAGAGAGAGGATGAAGTAGCGAAGGAAGAAACTCCTGTTTTTTCGGTCACGTCTATTTTCTTTCAAGAATACAATGGTTTGTCAAATCCTTCCGTATCACATCCTGTTCAACACATCTACGGGACGAAATTCATCACTGAAAAGCTTGGAAAGAACACATACCAGATCAGCCCTGGAGCATTTTTCCAAGTTACAACTGCTGGGGCAGAGATTTTGTATGATGTTGTTGCTGATAGAATTAGAGAAGTCAGTTCCGACCCTTTAGGAACTYTAATGTTTGATGTATGCTGTGGCACTGGTACGATTGGATTGCACTGTCTGACCGAAGGAGTAGTTGGTAGAGTGGTTGGAGTAGACATTTCAAAACCYGCAATTGACGATGCATTGGCAAATGCKATACGAAATGGTTTTGGAGATGAGAAAAGTAAGGGTAAGACTCGTTTTGTTGCCTCGCGGGCCGAGCTTGTGATGGGAGATGAACTGCGACGTGCCAACAGTACAATTGGTGGTGCAAATTCACCGCGCTCGATTGTTGCCGTAGTGGATCCCGCTCGAGATGGGCTTCATCCAAACGTGATCAAAGCTATTCGATCTACAAAGGAAATTCAGCGGCTAGTTTATGTCAGCTGTAATCCAACTGGATCATTGGTTAACGATGCAGCTATACTCTGTGGTCATGCGACAAATAAATATCGAGGACTGCCATTCAAACCGACGAGAGCCCAGCCAGTTGACATGTTTCCTCTCACCCCTCATTGCGAAATGGTAATGACATTTGATCGTATGACWGAAGAGGAAGTCCGAGGAGAATCAGAGAGTGCCGCCAATCGACTCACCGGCACTTGTTCGAACAAGCAATTAGAAGATAAAAATGAAGAGGTCCAAGAAGCCGAAGACACCGATCCTAACATATGACCATGAATTGTTTGAAAGTCTCAATTATCTTCAGAAAAATATGTCTTCACAAACACTAAGGGAAAGTATTGATAAAATACTATCTTATTTTTCCCAAATATTTTAACTAGGGATATTCTATTGTTATATTAAGAGTTAGTTTTAATAAGGTGAAAATCATTATTGCGTTGTGCCCTTGCTGCATAAAAGTTTRTTCTGGTGAGAGTAGTAATGTAATTGCTTACTCACTATCTACTCGGGATTCAGTCTAGTTTTGCTAGAATTAGTTGAACGTCTGTCCTCGATCGGCTCACGCCTGCCACCRCCATCAGTTTCTCTTCAGTGATTGAAAATATAAAATCAGTCACGAATGTTTCCAGCGAGCCATCAGCCACCGAAACACCGGTCAACAGTAATCCTGGAAGATCCAGTTGCTCTCTAACCATCACATCGCCTTTCTTTGACATCAAAACTGCCATTSATTTCGAATTTGAACCGTAGAAAACCATCTATCTCTTTGCAAGACCTAAGAAACCAAAATGTCCGAGAAAGCTTTCCCCCTTGCAGATGCCGACTTGACGGTCGCCCTCTTGGACCTTGTCCAACAAGCAACCAACTACAAGCAAACCAAGAAAGGAGCCAACGAAGCTACGAAGACTTTGAATCGCGGTATTTCTGAGCTTATTATCATGGCAGCGGATGCCGAGCCCATCGAAATTYTGCTTCATTTACCTCTCTTGTGTGAAGATAAGAATGTTCCATATGTCTTTGTCCCTAGGTATGTGAAGTGTCACCAAAATACGTGACAGACAAAAATGTTAGAAGATTGCCTCTCACGTAATTTTATTTTTCTCGTTTACCTTTTTTTCACTTCCCGCAAACAGTAAAGTAGCTCTTGGACGCGCTTGTGGAGTGTCTCGTCCGGTGATTTCTTGCTCTATTACTACAAACGAAGCATCCCAGCTTAAGAGCACGATTGATGGTATGAAAATCAAGATCGAACAACTCTTGCTGTAAAAWCTGGATTTTGTAMGGTGCTGGGACATMCTTTAAGAATGACGGACATTGAATTCTAGAATTTTGATTCGAATGGGGTTCATTTCGGATTATGTATGATGGCTTGGGGTGGGRTGGAATTTATCCTTGAAATGATGGAAGGATTTTGGAGGCGAGAATGAGTACTTTTGATACTCTTTCGGGGATTTTGGGTTCATTTGATTTACTTCTACTAGTGTTTGGATTGGTTTATGCCTGCGGTAGTGGCGTCTCTCTTTGACAGGAGTACCAGATCTAAAATCTTGGATTTCGCAGGTGCATACATTTCCCTGGTAGATGGGTCGATGAATCTCGATGATCAATCTGGCAAACAACATTTGGGACCCGAGTGTTGTCATCAAATGTTTTTTAAAGATACGTGAGAGAGGAGACAACTATGTCACTATTTGTTACTGAATCGGCATGTTGTGGTGTAGAACGAAACTTAATATTTTCATATTAAAGTAAGTTACGCTATTCTTATTATTATTATTATTATTGTAGCTACCAGAGGTCTATTTTTACACCCGTGACAACATKGGCTTTCCGTAAATCTGTTCAACGATACTGGCTAGTAACAGCTTTTGTCAACTCGTTGATCATCCACAGAGAAAWTACGTTTCGCTATGTTTTACAAAGCTTATTGATTGTGTTCCACTGAGGACGTACGGTAACTAAAGTAAATCATCATCGCTGTCATTGTCATCATCCTCTCCCCCGGAGAAAAACACAATTTCTTCTTCCTCTTCTTGYCTCTTTGTCTCCCACCGATTCAATTCTGACAAAAGACCTCCTTGCCACGTACCAAGASAATTGTTTTCTTTCGGTGAGGAGACAGTGGGCGAAAACAACTCCAGCTGTCGTGAGGGCGAATTGCAGTTATCTTTGTCCTTGCTGTTTGGTGTCACTTGCACAAGGTTCTGAAGCCCGGAGTTCGCAATTTCCATTTCTTTCACCGTCATGGCCGGYTTTTCTGCGCCGGTAGGAGTGGACCGCGAAACGTCCTGGCTTTCTGCCTTCAGGACTTCTTKGGTCGCGGCAAAGGACTCACGCAAGTCTACTGGGTCGTAACGGTGTAATGCAATACGCCTTTTGTGAAATGATTCATTGCGCGTTGGGAGATCAATGAGAACAAATGTTCGGAACGCAAGGGRAAAAAATGTTCSTGTCAATGAGATTTCAGTAGGCGAAAAATGATGCAGTGACGAGAACGTGCCAGATTTGTAAGAAAAGAAGAACATACGAGTTTCTATGATACATACCAAGATCGCACCATGCCATTCCATTTTTTATTCGGTATATCCAACTTGTGATCTGGAGTGGAAGGGGTAATCATTGATCGTTTCTGGCGTTTGTCTTTCGGTATGGTGCGACAGTAGATGTCATATCCAATCGTGTTCTTGCCCTTGGCGATGGCCTTTCGTCTCTGATTGATTTTGTGAGCGTGTTGGGGGTTCTTCGGATCTAGCTTGTGGAAAACCCTCTCTTGCTTCAAGGCGTCTTCGCATGACTTGGAATGGAATTTGATTTTCTTTAGAGAATTGCTACCGACCTTCTGGTAATTTCCCTTGGTCGCAGACGACGAGAGTTGCGATAGGTCGCTCGTCTTCTCGTTGTGTCGGGGATTGTTTAGCTTCGCGCTGATTCCCATCTCGTATAGTTCGAACTATTACAAAGTGGCAAGGGTGGAGGTTTGTATCGGTAGGAGGCTCGGTGAAGGCAACCGAAACTGATACAAGTTGGAACTGAGATATGAGATGAAGTTTAGTGACGGTGCTTTACCGGTTGTCTATTTTCATGAAGCACAGGAGAACGCATTGTTGATTTTCTTTCTGTGCTACGATACCGTGTTGCTATSTACGAGTACGAACGCAGTACCGGCCGGTTGGTACTGGCAACTTAGCCAAGTCGTAATGAGCGTAGATGAATTACGAATAGCACTATCGATTCGTACAGCTACCGCTGTGCTATCGAACCCTAAAATAGTCTAACATTACGTACCGTCATATCTGCCGGTACGCTTGAGTACCGGTACACGACATAACTAGTACTACGAAGATGAAAAAGAACGGTCTACAATACGCTTCAGTACGAACTTRACGCATATTAAAAAAGAAAAAATACAAAAATGGCGCGAAAAGATTAGCGCACAGAAAAATAAAGTAGACGTCTAAATTATCGTACGTACCGTACCCTACTGCAGGGGTCATAATTTAGAGGGGTGCGCGACAGTTTTTTTTTCTCGTACAGGATCAGAATTTCATTATTCCATGTGTGTCCGAAATTGGAAAATGTCACCCCAGGATTTTTTGACAACTTCATTTTTACTGCATAATACTAGTAAAACTATCCAA